>CM064545.1:8053640-8203640 GCA_032716605.1 Paralithodes platypus
CAATATATGGTCATCACTCACAATTTAGAGCTAGGACGGTATGAAGGCAATTGCATGGGAAATAATTGTATTCCGGACTCATTTACACTTTCATATTTCGATTTATTTACATTTTGTTTTGTTTTATCATGTACTATAAATATTCCTCTCTCCATTGACATAAAATACATCACAATAAACAGCATTCTGGTGGATGAAAATACAGAAAAACACATGGCTTCGAAAACTCGCCCAGCCTGGTATTTCATGGCAAATTTAGAGAAGGTCTTACAATAAGTTACATATTTAAGTTACCGAATGCGGGAAGGTTAAACGTTAGATGGTAGCCAGGAGAGATATGTCACTTCACTAAGTATAAGAGTCACTATGTACAGAGAGAGAACAGGCATGGTGAGTCAGAAGGTCTGAGAGTGAAAACTGCGAGGACTCAGGGGGTATATATATTATGTCATCAGAGAAACTAGAATATTCTACTGCACTCGTGAATGTAATGACGTAATGCTGGGAGAGACAAACTGAATCCTGACAGGTCTAGAACTCTCGAGAGTCAAACACATGAGTGGGAAACTTAACTATTTTACTAATCTGGCTTATATAATCAATATTAATTCTGGATTACATAACAATATCTATACGGTATATATATATATATGTATGTATATATATACAGTATATATATATATATATATATATATATATATATATATATATATATATATTATATACACACGTTATTTACATGGTGTTTGGGGGTGCGGGTGGTAGTGACGAGAAGGTCGAAGGGTAGGATACTTGTGGCATGGATATGGTAGGTGTGCGTGACCTAGTTTTGGCGCTATAATTTCTTTTGGCGAGACCATAATTATTAATATGGACCTGGCACTGGGCGTGACAACAGCCCAGTCCATATACAAACGGACCTGGCACTCAGTAGGTTAATCTTAGGAAGTACTTGTAAGTATAAGAGTGTTATTACAGATAATCTATTACCTGCTATAAATATGTATATACAGTATAGGCAACACTATACCACTGCCAGTTTATGCATATTAAATTCACATGTGTTCTTAGTAAAATATCAATCTATCGTGTTTTTATTTTAACAGACGAGTTTTTATTCTACAGAACATTGCCTTTTGTTTGGGTATTCAAAATAGATGTTGTATTGTGCATGCCCTCACTAATTCAAATATGCAATACAATTTGTTTGTCTGTAAGAGCAATGAAGTAATATGCTGACATACACTGACATCTACAAACAGAAGATAGACATGTAAAATCAGTCAAATACTCGTACAAAGCAACGCACATTTGCTAAGTCTGTTGCTGTTCTTTGTTCACACAACACAATACAACACAAACACACTATCAGAGAGCTCCAAACCTTAGTAAAGGCAAGGGATCAGAGTGGTATTGTTACACATGTCAACCATCAGAAATAAACTACACAGAGTAAAAAGCCAATGCAAGTTCTTTTACTGACCAGTGTACCGCCATGGATTCTGGGAATGATAGTGAGGCAAATGCGATAGGGTAGAAAATGATGAATGTTGCAATATTATTTATTTCCTGTCCGGTTATCCTTTGTAGTTGTGATTAAGCTATAAGGGCGTATTTTCTGGACCCCCTTAATACTCCCTCATGTTTAGCCACATTAGTTTCGAGATTTTAAGATATTCGTCTAATTAGTTTGGCGATTTTAAGACCTTTAGTGCCATTTAGGTGTCGATTTGTTTGCTGATGACTGATAGCAAGCCTCCAAATTAAGAGGCACCTGCGTTCGGCCAGGGCATTTTTCTACTGAAAAATGCACAAATTTATCTCGAAGGGGAATATTGTGGGTATTTTTTTAAGCTTGATGGAGGAAGCTATACAACTTTTAAAAATAATAATTATATATATATATATATATATATATATATATATATATATATACGGGTATGCATGTATATATATATATATATATATAAATATATATATATATATATATATATATATATATATATATATAATTAAATTGTGACCAGAGGAAGAAATACCAAACCATCCCCTTCAGCAACCATCAACAACGCATTGGTTGTATATATACCCGCACAGATGTGGGGCATCAAACCCCTCTCCATCTCCCTCACCAGGTAAACAAAAACAAGTGTGCAGTAAAGATGGAAGGAAAGAAAACCAAATTGCCCTAGTGACCATAGAAAACGGGAGAGACTATGGTAGCCGCTTAGACAAACCGTTGGCATTGGTAGAAAATAACCAAAACACCAATTCAAGCTATCAATGTGTATCGATCGCCGGAAATTATCAAAACAATATACCAAGGGATATGCCTATGTCCAATTTCCCCCAACTCCAACCTATGCTAGAAAATACCATAGGTACCTCGAATCAAGACAATACCACCTTCGATTTAGATCACCAATTAATTTTAGCTTACTACCCAGTGTCACTAACCCCCAAAGTCCTGAGCAAAGGCTTCCTAATCATTCCACGCACCAGATAGAAAAGTTAGAACAAGTTAGTGCGACCGACTCTCGAAAGACAATGAATAATAGGAGTGCACACGTGCCCCTACTGCTCCAGAATCCGGTCTCCTTGATGCCGACGGAATCGGAGTCACTACCCGCGTTTGGGAAAGAGAAGTTAAGCCTTCAGCACCTAAATTCACCTACCACTCAGGGTTTGGAAACCAGAGGAATAGGAAAAGGTGAAGAACTTAGTTCTTTAGTTGTTACATCGTATCCGTCTCCTTGGAACATAACAACTAGTTCTTCTGCAAACAGTATTTTAAGTACTGTTGCAAAAGAAACCCTTCCCCCCTTACGGTTTAAGTCTCTCTCGGTATACTGTGTCCATACCTGAAACTGGGACAGATTTAATGCCAGCGTTATCCCTTGGTGAGAGCATATTACATGACTCGAATACCTTCGATGCAAGTGTAACTGATCTGTATCATTCTACCCTTGCATCACTGTATTCATTTGAGGTTACAAATAGTTTGCCTTTGTCATATCTGCCTATACCTGTGGATACCTTCAGCATTCCAAGTGTGGGGGATTCTTTATCCTTTATTAGCCTCCACGTGGATAGTGACCCGGATTGTGACGAGCTAAGGCGAGAGATAAAGAGAGCCGAACGTTGTTTGGGAGAGAACCAGCCGAGGGTGGTGAAGCTGGCCCCTATAGCAACTAGAGCCAGACAACTACGAGTGAACCAGTGCGATCTACTAGTGTCTCTTCTCTCTCCATAAATTATTTAAGTGTTTATTATGTTCGTATTAGGTAACGATGATTGTTATGAGGGTTTAGACAAAGGTATGATAAGGTTCACTAACTAGTAACGTAAGACACAAAGTTTCTACATTCTTCCCTCCATCTTTGTTCACCCTTCGCTCCAATTGTGGGAGAACAGAGACACTACTATCACGCGGAAAACCTTTATATATCTCTGCGAATATAGGCTCCTATACTCATCTAGTTGGAATATATAAATGTTATCCGGGGAATATATACATGCACCTTACACATAATTCTTGAACACTTAACTCGGACCTTTGTCTATATGCTATATATGTCGTCAATGTACAAGTCCAATAGTGAATAGTTCAAGTCACGAGTAATTTGCTCCTCAGTCTTTTATGACTAATTTATTTATCACAAGTTTATGAAACTATATTTCATATTTATTACTCTTTGAGTTTATGCATTACATTTGCCTGTTCAAGTCACTTAGACTTATTGTTTGTTTAGATATCAAAGATGTCCTATTTTCCATACTTATCAGTGCTACGTTAATTTCATCGCAGTAACTATTATTTACACCTCGCCAAGCTATAGTTGAGAGCTTGTATATTTATATCAGGACTTTATTTATTGTGTTTTGAGACTATTCCTCTCTCTGTGTTCAATTGTAACGCTATTATATGATGTTATGATTATTGTTCCAGAGACATGTTGAGATTGACAGATTGTACCCTAGTTATTAAGGAATAAAAAGTGTAAAATCGCTTATGCGTATTCTGTGCCCATTGCTTGTTACTGTAGTATTGTGTATAGATCTGAAAGTTACTCTTATCCCAGCTGGGATCTAATTCAGTTGACGATTAGCGTGAATTCCTAAGTAGGAAATCGCTATCGCTCGCCAGGATCTCACGTTTTCTTATAAACGTGGCATAACAATAATATATATAAACAAATAGCTAATAACCTCCTCTTAATACAGTTACAATAGACAAACATTGAAAACCTCTGTCTACTTTAATTTTACTGAAGAAAATAGTTTCCACTAAGGGTTTATTGATTCAATTAAGTTTTGGAAAATATATCAGTTGAACATACTTATCAAATATATGTGCTAAAACTGTGTGTGCTGGTTTTTTGTGCATGAATGAAACAAAGGCAAAGCTGCTTATAACAAGTGTCTCCCCTAAAGTTGAAAGAACGATGCAGAGCCAACATCAAGGTACGTTATAGATAATTTAGTGGGTAAGCCAGGAAAATGAAACGGGAGTTCCAGCCACTCCCTATCATATGCCTATGTGGCCTCCTCTGGGTAGTGCTCTGCTCGATTGGTGTCTACAATCTCCCCAGATAATATATACTATAAAATCAGTCCATTCTCCTGTACAGAGTTCGAGAATTCTTCACTGACGAGCAGTTGGCCATAATATATAAAAGTCATGTGCATTCTCAGATGGATTACTGTTCACCTCTGTGGGGTGGAAGTGGAGTGGTTGCATTGAGGCAGTTGGACACAATTCAAAATAAAGCTATTAGATTAATCAATAACCCTGCAATCACACTGGACCTTCCTACATTATCCATACGAAGAAACGTTGCATCCCTTGCATTATTCTACAGATATTTTCACAGCAATTGTTCCGAGGAACTTGCTTCAATTGTGCCGCCTCTCCACATATTTCCCCGTAGAACTAGGGCAGCTGAGAGCGCCCATGAATTTACACTTTCTCCTCCACAATGCAGAACTTCTGCTTATCAGAATTAATTTATCCCCAGAGCTACTACTCTTTGGAATTCACTTCCCTCGAATTGCTTTCCACAAACTTACAATCTACAAATGTTTAAATCCAGTTGTTACAAACATTTTATGAATGGAGGATGCCTTTAGGCACATGGACCTTTTTGTTTTATCTGTGTTTTTCCTTCCTTCGTTCATTGTCTCTTAAAAAAAAAAAAAAAAAAATCACATAAATTTGATAAAATATTAATAGTATTTAGTATTAAATAATGCCAATGATATAATATGTGAAATGCAAAATGTTCGCAAATAAACTTAAACAAATAATAATCCTTTGTACAAACAGACGATATATTAAATGCGATAGAGTTAATGTACTTCCATAACTTTTGTATTATAGGATATTCAAAGACTAGTACACGTAGTTATATTTCGTATCGGAGGAATCATACAAACAGCTTGGTATCTCCCTGCCTAGCCAATTTTAAAACATGTTTAATCTAACCTGGTTTAGCAAATACTCAAACTAATATGTGTTTACAGACAATCGGAATTGTTGGTTTTCAAAGGATTGTAAAATATGAAAAAGGAAAGTAAGTATGAGCAGATCTATTGATCGCCACTAAGTTGCTTGTTGAAGGTTAATGATTAGGAAAGACTCACTGATAGTAACTGGAAGGCTTCAACTAAGCTACAGAAATGTTCGTTCGTTATTTAATTGTATATGTGTGTGCTCCTGCATTTACTAATTGAGCGTGCGTGCTTATTGATTACCTTCTGTTATCTGTTATATAGTTCGCCACTTTCGCAAAAAATTCCACCTTGGATGATTCTGGTGCTTCTCCACTCCCCTCTCATTTACTTATGCCTAATATCATAATATCTGCTAAGGATGAAGTTTCTGCCCTCTGGGCTTAACAATAAGAAGGCGTACGAACCGGATGGTGTTCCTCTTGTTGTATAATACCTAATAATATACACGTGGAAAATCGCAGAGGGTTTAGTACCAAACCTACATACTCCGATAGTCATGAAATTCAGTGATAGGAGAGGCTGGGAATGCGAAATCCCCCGGATGAATAACAGGGGTGCTATGGGCTCTCTGCGAGAGGGCTGGTTATCACACAGAGGCCCACGTCTCTTCAACAAACTCCCACGGCGAGTAAGAGACATGAGGGACGTCTCGTTAGACAACTTCAAGAGAGCCCTCGATGTCGAACTGCAAAAAGTGCCAGACGAGCCCATCCTCGCGAGGGAGCGAGCTGTCGCTTCAAACAGTCTACTACACCAAAATCACCACCCATAACGAGGGGCGCCGCGCTCCTTGGTGCCGCTAGAAGAGTGGCGAACACATCAAAAGTATTTAAGTATAAGTAAGTACTCAAAAACTGTTCTTCCATGCGGACTCCCTGCCTAGGTAAACTCTTCCGTCTCTGTCTTTCCTCTAACGTCTTTCTTTCTTACTGGAAGTTTTCCCTCATTCAACCTGTCCCAAAGAAGGGTGACCGCTCTCTACCCTCCAACTTTCGTCCAATTGCACTTATCTCTTGCATCTCTTAAGTTTTTTAAACTATTCTTAATTCAAAATTACTCAAGCATTTATCTTTCTAGGATCTATTTTCAGATCGCAAGAAAGGTTTCCTTAAGGGCTGTTCTACTGGTGATATTGTTTATCTTAATAACTCTTGGTCTTCCTCATTTGGGGACTTCGCAGAGCCTTTTTTTTTTTTATTGTGCTAGGCATATCGAAGGCCTTCGTAGAGTCTGGGACAAATATCCAATTTCCTTTCCGACTTTTCCATAGCTGCAGATGTGGATGGCCATTGCTCACTTCCTCAACCTATCAATTCCAGTGTTTCTCAGGGTTTTGCCCTGTCTCCAATTCGCTTTCTAATATTCATTAATGTTATCTTCAACTGTACTTCTAGTCCTATGCACTCATATGCTGATTACTTTACCTTACACTATTCAACTAGTTTTTCACAAGAATCCAGCATGCCATCACTCCAAAATTAATGTGTCGAGCCCATAGAGCGCCTATCTTCTGATCTATCTTATTTCTGATTTGGGCAGAAACGTTTTGTTAATTTCAATGCCTCCAAAACCCAATTTCTCCTTCTATCTACCAGTTGCAATCTTCCATAAGACCAATTCTCTTCAATAATATGCAAATCAACCCTTTATCTTCTCTCAGTATTCTTGGTGTATCTTTTTCATCCGACATTTCATGGAAAGATCATATTACCAATCTTGCCAAAACGGCTTCCCAGAAGTTATGTGTGATCAACCGTGTCCGTGGGCTCTGCACCCCCGCAACAGCTTCTTGCTCTGTATAGGAGCACAGTGCGCCCATGTATCGAGCATTATGTGGGGAGGTTCCACCCACACCGCACATCTCGAAAGAGTGGAGTCACACGCAAACTCACTTCCTCTTACTATTTCCCTACAATCTCTTCCTACACGCCGCAATATTGCATCTCTTCCTACACGCCGCAATATTGCATCTCTTCCTACACGCCGCAATATTGCATCTCTTCCTACACGCCGCAATATTGCATCTCTTCCTACACGCCGCAATATTGCATCTCTTCCTACACGCCGCAATATTGCATCTCTTCCTACACGCCGCAATATTGCATCTCTTCCTACACGCCGCAATATTGCATCTCTTCCTACACGCCGCAATATTGCATCTCTTCCTACACGCCGCAATATTGCATCTCTTCCTACACGCCGCAATATTGCATCTCTTCCTACACGCCGCAATATTGCATCTCTTCCTACACGCCGCAATATTGCATCTCTTCCTACACGCCGCAATATTGCATCTCTTCCTACACGCCGCAATATTGCATCTCTTCCTACACGCCGCAATATTGCATCTCTTTCACTCTTCTATCGCTATTACAACAATAAGTGTTCTTCAAAGCTGTCTCAAAGCATACCCCCTCCATTGCAACAAGTGTGAGACACCCGCCTTTCAACACAAGCCCATTCTTACTCTGTGCAAATTTGCTCAGTCTTTCTTCAACTCAACGAATGAACTCTGGAACTCTCTCCCTAAATCAATCTTTACTTCATCCTATGACTTAGACTGCTTTAAACTTCGTGTGTCCAGGCATTTTGAACATAACGTCCCATGAATTTGGCTCTCTATTACTCTTTTGGCTTTGGAGAAGACACTCGTTACAGGCAACCTGATTTTCTAGAGAGAGAGAGAGAGAGAGAGAGAGAGAGAGAGAGAGATAGAGAGATAAAGAGAGAGAGAGCGCGAGAGCGAGAGGGATCGTATACATAAATATGTGAGTGTGTGTATGTGCATGCGTATGAGTAGTGTTTTATGGATTTTGCAGCGGGCACACCCAGGTAGGAACATCTCGGAGCCCCCCGCGACCTCACTGCATACTTGATAACTCTGAAACATTTTTAGTTCCGGTCTTACTCTAATATTCTACCCTGAGTTCAGTCCTGGGCGTGGCGATTCTGTATTAAAACGTCCGAGAATAGAAGCTAGAAAGTAATCGTGTAAACAATGGCCATATAACTGTAGAGCCCAGCTAATATTTCTACGGTCTGTAATTTGGATGCCGGTATATCAAGGTAATATGGCTTGGGGAATCAATTGTCGCTGTATGCTTCAGTGTTTCATTGTAAGCCCACTAGCATTACCTAAAACTTATAAGGTATAACTATAGATCCCCAAAGAACCCCAAAAATAGTTAACATGAATGCCAATTTGCTTAATGGTATGGATGTATATTGGAGGCTATGGTGGCTACGAACAGCTTGCCTGGCATTATACAGGTCGAAATTCAGATTTCGAATTGAATATATAATTACATATATATATATATATATATATATATATATATATATATATATAGGCTATACAGTATATATATATATAATATATATATATATACAGTATATATACAGTATACAGTATACAGTATAATATTATATATATATATATATATATATATATATATATATATTATTATGTTTTTTCCACCAACCAACTTCACCTCTAAACTCAATTAATGAAATCAATAAATACATGTGGCACTCCAAGGACTCGAACCTAGGATACTCACATCGATATTCCGCGCACTTATGCATTACGCTATCAAGATATTACTATGGATATGTTTTCATCACAGATGAAATTGATATAATTAGTTTCACGTAATTATGTGTTTGTGTAATATGCATATGTGGCTGTGACTGTACGTGTGTGTGTGTGTGTGCTCACAATGGGCTGGAAATCACTCTAATATTAAATAAACACAGTATAGCCGACAAGATTTCTTTTATTATGTTTTAGTGTGTGTGGGTGTGCTCACAGTGGGCTAGAAATCTCACTCTGGTATTGAATGAATGAGGCATAGCCGGCAAAACTTCCAAATGCTGCACTGTATTAGTTATAGGTAGAGATTGAAAAACAAACAAAATAGGACATACGAAAACATCATTAAATATATCAAAGGATAGGGTAAGTACGATTATCGTGTTTGATATTGTTCAGTAGCATTAAGTATAGGAACAATAGCATAATTACAAGTAGCGCTGGGCCAGTTGGAACTGTTCTTGGGGGTACAAAAATTTACTTTCGTTTTGAGATTATACATTTATTCATGCTTTAACAGCTGGTCTAGTGGAGAGCGTCTTGACTTCCAAGGCAGGAGTATCGATTTTGCGTTGGCTCAAGCGTGAAGGTTTGTTCACTAGTCTTGGTTGGTACCTTCTCTGTTGGCTGTTACAGCTCTATTGAAATGACGCTTAATAATATTATTACCATTATAATTATAAATATTATTGTAATATAATATATACATCTTGTATTAAGAGGGTTGGAGTAATTCGAAATTTAATCGTGAACGTTGACCTTATTTCATTTATTTCATAAATCTTTATATTTGAGTACTTTCCCTTTGCATTATTAGCATTCTCCAGTTTTAATCAAGATTAATCAGATAATCAACCAGTGTATAACTTCGTCCCTCAGCATTAAAATTATGCTAATACAGCAAATTAATTTAAGATATTTTATATGAATTACATACTTCTTTGTGATTTTTCGTGGAATATATATTCTCACTACGTTAGTAATCAGTTTCCTACTAATTAATTGTATTGCCCTCAATAATAAGTTTTTCTTTTAACAAAATAGGTAATTTCAATTCGATGAATACGTTTGGTTTTCCTATTTCATAAACTAAATTATTCTAACAGCAAGTCCAAGGTTATCTTGTTTTCCACACTGATTACCTGTCTCACGGCCAGACTGACGTGACCTTAAAATTATCCCATTCACTCCACAGGAAGTATCCGGTCGGCGGGCTGACCACTATAATTAATTATTAACATTGAATAACTGATATCATCAGACAGTAATCATTAATTTCATCAATAATTGTTTAGTTTAGTAACATGTATTTTGTTTTGCCAGAGTCTACATTTGTTTATATTTGTTATCATCTGCAGGACCAATAGGTCCCATGAAATAATATATTGCGCCCGTCTAGACGCCTGCAACACTGGGTAATAGTTGTATATTGTCTATCCATCTTCTTCTCAACGGGTCATGTCAGGCCATGGTATGCACTCCTTTATCTCTTCTATCACGCAGCCGGTCACCCCATATCCATATAGCTTCAGTGACACTTGGTGCAGGTGGACAATGTGTGTATAAGTTCTTGGATACTGCAGGTGAAGCTGGGCAAATGGTGACACAGGTTTTCTTGTACGAGAGGACTGGTACTGCTGCTCTTTATCTGCTAGTTAATTTATTCGTGTGTTGCAATCTATTCATTGTAGAGGGACGAGAATAGTGGACCAGGGTTGCAGATGACTAGTGAGGCTGTGACCCGGTAGAATCCGTTCATTGTTCTTGACTCCCCACCCGCTTCCAGGACCACGCTGATTAGCTGAGCTGGTCGGTCAGCAAGTTTTTCATCCACGCCATCTCATTCATCTTTTTCTTTGCTTAATCGACTTTCCCCTCACGAAAATATTATCCCGGCAAGTGTCTATTGCCATTTTCTTGATGTTTATGGTGACAGGGATCTTGTGTGTAGGCAACACAACCATTATTGCCGGGATATGTGAAGTAGGTAGCTGGGTAGGATAAATGATTGGAGGCTGACCAAAACACATAGGCGAGGTGAAGGCTTAATTGCCTGAGTTGGCTGATGTAGTACCGCCCCCAAATCCATTAAACTCTTCTTTGCTTGCCCTTAATCTTCGCGCTGATTGGTCCAGGCGTTTCTTACCCCATTTATTATTATTTTTAGTATCAACTTTGGATGAGAAGAATGGACAAACACGTCAATAGTGGGTATTTCAAATATATGTTCAATTTCAATATACTGTATAACCACTCGGGATTTTGTAGATATAATTCAAGACTTTAGTAGCAGATTGTGTAATTTATAATGCAGTAATGGTAGGGTTAAGCCATGTAACCGATTATAATTTTAAGGAGTTTATACTAATCTCTTGTGTATATAATTTGCTCCCAAATACCAGAACACAGATCATATTCTTTGGCACCAATAAGACCTCATAAAGGTTGTGTGTTTTCAAGATTTCTAACACTACTTAATTTTGAAATAACAATAGTTTACAATATTAAATATAATGTAAGCAGTTGCTCACATATTTACAATTATTGTTAATCACGACTTGAGTTATGCTATTCACTTGATTATGTTTTCTACAAGATGTCGGTAGCAGCCGCAAGTCTCGAGCTCTGAAATGAGCAAGGGCCGCGGCGGTCAATTAGAGAGCACGCTTACGTGTGAATTTGCTTGACCTGGGCTCGATCCCAGCTAAGGCTGATATTTAGTGGGTGGGGTAGTACGTCCTAGCATGTTTCACATGCTCACACCCAGTCGGGGGACATCTCGATGACGTATACAGACTAATAACACACATAACAAAGCCACTCCAACAGCTCCCTCTCTTTCCAACACACCTTCCCTCTCTACACTCCTCAAAAAAAAAAAAAAAAAAATGTGAACGTAGAAAGTAGCTAAGAGGTGCTGTTGTAAAGGTTTATCTTTCCATACCTTCACCTGACCTGACCTGATGAGCAGATGTCCTATCCAAAGAGAGTAAACATATAAATGGCTGTGGCACCCAAGGTGTCTGTGTGTAAGTATATTTATCTGTTCGAAATATATATTAGAATAATACAAATAAGGAAGACACAAATAAACAGAAAAAGGAAAACTCCAGAGGAACAAGATGCAGACCAGACGGGAAGACAAGGACGGAAAGGAGAAACTAAAGCAGGGAGAAGAAGGATAGACAACAAGGAAAATAGAGAAAGAACAAACATCAGGCACTACATTCCAGACCACCACCAGAAAGACCAACGTACAGAAGAAAACAGAGCAGAAGAAATTAGAAGAAACAACAACAATAAAACCTAATCAACAAGAAATCAAACCAAGAAGACAAGATGGCTACCACCAAGGAGAACGATTCCTGGGACAAATGGAAGGAGTAACTAAAACAGAGCCGAGAGGACAAACACAGACGGGGAAACAGAAGGATCCAAATAAACAAAATGCCCTGCATCCCAAAACTACCTCATATCATCAAGAAGAAGAACAAAGGCAAGACAGAAAAGGAAGGAAGAACAACATTAACAACAACAAAAGACGCCCGCGGAGTGATAGCATGTGTGGAGAACAATTCCCGGAACTACACGACGAATGCGCATCACTACTTCCATGAAAGTAATACTTCCACGCTCCCTACGGACATCAGGCAAGATGCCCGGATGGCCGCCATTATAACAGAACTTCCCTCAACACCCGGCAAGAATATTAATAGACCATCAGCCCCACAAGAAACTATTAAAAAGAAAATCATCTTCAGTCAGGGAAAGAAGGAGCACCATCACCATCATAGAAACAGGCACCTATGCCCTGCTTCCACTCAAAAGCCAAATCACCTGGCAACCAGCTTCTAAGGGGACCCTCGACTGACTTGTGACCTTTTGACCCCAGAACATCTACTCCGGGACATCTCAGCTCAAGTCGTCACTATCCCGACGAAAGCTGAACAGGGCAAGCAATTCTAGGGCTTTCAAATACTGGCATACCAGAGTGAATAGTCCTAGAATTACCATCCCATTCAGTGGATGATAAACAGCATACCGAATATCCCATAGGTCTGAGGAGTTATTTTCCCTATTAAGGAATCCTTGTTATTTACGTGGCATACCATAGTAGTAACATCGAAATCTCTAATAGGCTGCACCTTTAATATTGTAAGTCTAAACTCGCGGACATGTCCCCACCTGACTTCTCTTATTAAAACTGCACTCTAAAGAACTATCAAAAGATACTTGGCATACCAAGATCACTTGAACAGTTCAGGGCTCTGCGAGATACCTTAATTGGCACTTGGCATATAGAAGTCCTTAGTGCATTTGTCTGTAACATATTATTTAACTCTTGCAATTAAAAGGTTTAAACACAGCCCCTAATTCTTTGAACCTCTTATAAAGGTCAGTGGTAGTCGAGGAAAACAAGAGTGGTCATGACCATATTGTCTCCTCGTGTTAGCCCGATATAGTGTCACTGTGTCATGACATAGGCATTATATTAAAGACCCAAAGTCAAGAGTACCTGAACGGAAATTCATCACCGATTAATATAACGGTCAGGATAGTCGAGTATCCTTAGCTCTCTGCTAATACATATTCACGTTTGTCCGATGAGGTGCCCAAATAATATACTATTTACGGAGCCTCATTAACACCCCAGCCGTGGGGCCCGTCACATGTCGAGTGAGAAAACCATGGCCATCACTGCGGGGCCCGACATATGTCGGAAGGGATGTTGACCACATTATCGGCTCTGAGAGAGAGTCCACGCGTTGGGAGGACATAGTCCCGCCACTGACGTAACCTCTGCACCATCCCACCCCTCAGGCCTCGCGAGAACAAGGAAAAACTAGGGAATTTACCGTATTTTAGGGTTTTTGCCCTCGTGTTGCACGATCGTTGCAAGAGAACCCGTAGTTGTACAAGGATGATTCAGGTGTCATTAGAAAGCTCTATTATCGCCCTTTCACGGATACATAAATGTATTACGATCTGGCTCATGTTTATGCATGAACAAGAGCATGGAATGAAGCTCATTTAGAGTAAATATGCCCGCCAGGCAGGTAGTAGAAGTTACAAACATCCCCGTTTGACAGGGGTTAAAGACCCTACTTCCATTAATCCATCTGTATTCCAAACAACCAATCTACACGACAGGCCAACCTGGACGGCCTAACAAAGATTCAGACGACTACAAGCTGTTACCTCAACTTTTGATAGAAAACCTGCATCCAGTCGATACCAATGACGAGGTATATAATATAAGTCGAGTCCCAAGATGTTGACTCTGCCTAACATCCAGCAGTGCGTAAGGTGTGCTACTAAGTTAGAGTCCCAAGATATTGACTCTGCCTAACTTCCACTAGTGCGTAAGGTGTGCTACTAAGTTAGAGTTCCAAGATATCAACTCTGCTTAACTTCCATCCGTGCGTAAGGTGTACTACAAAGTTAGAGTCCCAAGATATTGACTCTGTCAAATCTACACCAGTGCGTAAGGTGCCTTAACCCTTAACTGGCGGCGCGCAACTTATGTCGAGTGAAATAAATATGGACTATGTGGCGGTGCACAACTTATGTCGACCGCCATTTTCAGCGCGTCATGTTGCTGAGAGAGAGAGCTGAGCGGTGGGACGAGCGTAGCAACCCTATGACCGTTCCCCACCACCGCGGTGGACATACTGAACTGTATTCTACTTTCCTCCCCCCTCCCTCACTCGCTACACAGGGAATTATGTAAGGAAATTACCTAATTATAGGGTTTTTGCACTCGTGTTGCACGATCGTTGCAAGAGAACCAGTGGTCGTACAAGGATGGTTCTGGTGTCATTGGAAAGCTCTGTTTACGCCCTTTCAGGAATAGATACTTGTGTTACGTTCTGGGTCTTATTTAGGCATGAAAATGATTACGTAAACAACCCTATTTAGGGTAAAAAAAAAAACGCTGTGCGGTACGGTCAAATAGACCGCCTAGCCCGCCAATAAGGTGTTAATAAGTGAGAGTCCATTTTAATTGTTACTCGGTGTAAACCTTCGTCTCTTTCGTGCTTAAGTGATATCTATAGATAATTAGTAAAACAGCACACAGTTATATATTCGACTCGGCAAGTTAATCATACGTCATTGTTTATATTGTACAAGAGGCAGCTAAACCTATTTATATATACCTGAGCTCCTTCTAGACCCTCGATCGTGCTAAGATAGGAAAGTCTATTGTATAACCTTATCATTTTTATCTGTAACTATCTATAACCGTATAAGTAAGAGTTTAAGCTAAATAAAACGGTTCTTTATAATTATACTCGGTGTTATATAATTATACCCTCTATTTTGTTTCTATGCATGTATTGTATGATCTCTGAATCAACCAGTCAGGTAGAACTCACTATAACCAATATACAAACCTGGTAAAAATCCTGGTATAATACATATACAGTATATATACTGTATATATATATATATATATATTGTTACGTATCTTGATCCTCAAGTGGTTAACTTGATGAATCTAGATAGCACAGAGATATATATTAAGGTATCAGTCAGCTGAAGGCAAAACAAAAGTAAAATCAATAAAATAATTTCCTGTTGTTGCTTCCTTTCCTTTTGGATCTTAGGACTTGGTATCCTTTATTGACTGATACTCTTTACTTATGAAAAATACTGAAACTAATTAAAGTCATGTAGTATTTATAAAGAATTATTATTTAACCGAAGCTTAGTAGGCTATGGTTATGAACCGAATAAGTTATAGCTAAAGAAGGACTATTAATTTTATAAAAAGTCTTGAAAGATAAATATTAAAGTAAGAATATTTCTGTCTCTTACCCTTTTTGAAATGAATAGATAGTTTTCTTCTATGTCCTTTTATTTATATTTAATGTAATTATTCTTGGTTCTTGTCTTACGTTAATAGTATTATATTATTATTATCATCAGGAGTAATATCAAAGTCACATAAAAAGTTAGATATATATTTAATAATTAGTTAAATGTATTTCTTAACCACGTAACATTGAGGTTTGATTATGAGTAAATAAAGTTACAGGATCGTTTCATAGATTCGATTCAAGTCTCACTCAAATAATATGAAAAGCAAAATATAATATTTTGAAGCAAAAGAATTTTCTTCAGCTTAGAAAATCACTAGAAGTAATATTAACACAGCCATGTTAGTCTAAGGCGATATTACTAATAAGAGACAATAGCATCACCGTACTAAGCACCATTAAGCAATGTAAGCTTAATTCAAAGAAAATGAAAGAACTCGTAAGTATTAATATAAAACAATAGTATTACTTTCATCATAACCCAATTACTTAAAGAGTTGCTTTAGTCCACAAGTTAGTCAACTAAAATAGTTAAGTACATAATAGCGTTAAGTTAATTTCCAATTAAATAGTTAAACACATAATAGAAGTGTTCACGTTAATTCCCAATCAAATAGTTAAACACATAATAGTAGTGTTCACGTTAATTCCCAATCAAATAGTTAAACACATAATACACATTAAACACATCACGTTAATTCCCAATCACATATCTCACTAACCAACATAACATAAGTGTTTACACCGAACACACTTAACACACATTTATATAATCTGACTGACAGTCACAATCCCATTATAATACTTCACCCCGTCTTCCTCCAGCTGCAAGTTCACCTTCCCCAACTCCAAATGAGACTGATTTGAATGCCCACAACTCGGGTCTTATATACCAAACAATGATGGTGTAGGAACGAATCAGGAGGCGGCGGGTGGTGCCGGCGCCAATCATAGCTCCTCGAATCACATAACAGGTGCGAGGTCCATTCACAGCTCCTGGCGTCGATCATACGTCATAGCATCGGTCATCGAGGTGTGAAGGCTAGCATGCTGGTATGGGGCGAGATGGTTTGCCCACTCGCTCGTTCGCTAGTCTGCTTCACCGTTTTGGGTAGTGGGCTCCTTGAACTCTAATTCTAACTCTTAAATTAACATACAGGGCTCCGTATGTCACAATATATATATATATATATATATATATACTGTATATATATATATATATATATATATATATATATATATATATATATATATTATATATATATGCTAAGATTGGTATGCAGGATTCGAAACTGCATAATAAATCGTAGGCTTGTGCAACATTCTGTATAACTGTCTTCGTGGTGCAATGCATAAGTGTGTTGATTTTCGGTGTGAGCGTCCTGGGTTCGAATCCCCGGACTGCGACATGTGTTTGTTAATTTCATTAATCGAGTTTAGGAGTAAAGTTGGTTAGTGGAGAGAACATAATAATATATATAGTGGAGAGAACATAATAATATATATATATATATATATATATATATATATATATATATATATATATATATATATAGAGAGAGAGAGAGAGAGAGAGCGAGAACGAATGAAAGGATTTCAATGAAACTCGAACAGTCATATTATTGGATAAAAAACACCATCTGAGGAAGAGCACTTTATTGACAACGTTTCGCAGATAGCTTCATCAGGTCACTAACAAATGCTGGTACATAGGAGGCCTTAAATATCCGTCCAGACAGGTGGCGGGGGAGGAGAGGGAGGTGGGGGTTGCCGCAACAATAATATGAATAATGCCTGTGTCATCCACAGGGACAGAACTACCCATCTCATGAACTGGGATGGGGCTAGCATGCTGATTCGTGAATCTGACAACTACAAACGGAAGTGCCTCGAGTCAGCAGTGATCACGACTAGCGACATCGTAGAACAAAACAGTGGAATGTTCACACTAGCACGTCCCCTCTCTCATTTAATCCTTACCAAGAAAATATTGCACAATAGAAACCCCATACGACCCCCTTGAATTCAACTTCACTCATCCCCCTACCTAGTGCGTATGTCTGTGAGCGTGTTACACATTATTTAAGATTGTGTATGCATCTGTAGGTATGTACTGTATGTATTATATATGCTTTCTGCAGTGTTGAAGTATGAATGTATGTATTTGTATGTATGTGTGTATGTATGTATGTATGTATGTGTATGCATATATATATATTTATATGTGTTTATGTTTGTGTGTGTGTGTATGTGTATGTATGTATGTTTGTATGTACTCTATCTCTCTCTCTCTCTCTTTCTTTCTTTCTCGCTTGCGCTCTCACCCTCATTATCATGTGCATTATTATTATTATTATTGTTATTTTTATTAGTATTATTTGTATTAATATTTTTAATAGTATTTTATCATTAGTGCTATATGTATTCTTATATATGTTCTTATTCGTATTATTATTGTTACCTTTCCCTATGTTATGATGCTATTGCTGTCCACAATATTATCTCCATATCATATGCTTACCTCGTTCCCTTCTATCTCTCAGCTCTCACTCTCGCGCTCTCTCTCACTCTGGCCCTCGCGCTCTCTCTCTCTCTCTCATTTCACCTACCTTTGAAGAACTCCTCCCTCTTCTCTAGCTTTTCATACCTACCCCCTAAATTGCCCTCTTCCCTCGTTTTCGTTTTACAATTATACTAATCTCTTCCCTACTCCAGCACCATACCCTTCCTCCCTCTCTCTCTCTCTCTCTCTCTCTCTCTCTCTCTCTCTCTCTCTCTCTCTCTCTGTCCATATTTCTATCATCACCACACCATAATGTCTCTATTGAATTTTATTGAAATGTGTATGAATATTTATTGGTTGTGTTACAATTTTTATTAATATTTATATTTTCTTTCATATTTAAGTGTATTCAAGATATATAATTATGTATACATGTAGCCTGTATAGCCATTAAGATTGATGAATGTGTAGTTCCTTCTCCTCTTTCCCATTAATATTATATGATCTTCTACACTTAATAGTTTCTACTACCCTCGCCGTCACACTCTTTCGACTCGAGATAGTTGTCTCCCAGACTCTCTTTAACTCCTAAAGAGCGGCCTAGGCGGTATATAATATGTAGCCACCAGCGGGGTGTTTTTACCCAAAATAGGGCTGTTTACGTGATCATTTTCATGCCTAAATAAGACCCAGAGCGTAAAACAAGTATCTATCCCTGAAAGGGCATAAACAGAGCTTTCCAATGACACCACAACGATCCTTGTATGATCGCTAGTTTTCTTGCAACAACCGCGCAACACGAGTGCAAAAACCATGTAATTCGGTACTTTCCCCATACATTTCACTATGTAGCTAGTGTGAGAGGGTGGAGGAGGGTGGATTTCATGTCAGTTGGTCCGCCGCGGTGGTCTGAAGCAGTCATACGCTCGCTACTCTCCTGCCACCACTTGTCTCTTTCTCTCAGCAACATTACGTGCTGAAATTCCAACACGACCTATGTCGCGCGCCGCCACATAGTCCAAATTGATTTCACTCGACTTATGTTGCGCGCCGCCAGTTAAGGGTTAAGCCCCAGCTCACACTTATATGCCATCTACCTTTACCCTCCCCTGTTCTTTCAGATACCGCCCCTTTATTATCCTCCCTCTCCCTCTCTGTCTCTCTCTCTCTCTCTTTCCCCTTTTAATCCAACCTTGGGGAAAACAAAAAAAAAAAAAAAAAACACCCTCCCCTCTCCTTTATACCTGTCACATCTTCAACCCTACCCACTAAATGCGCCAATCCCTCGCTTTCGCTTTGCAATTCAGCTAATCTCTTCCCTCCAACCCCCACCTCCCTCTCCTCCCCCGCCACCTGTCTGGACGGATATTTAAGGCCTCCTATGTACCAGCATTTGTTAGTGACCTGATGAAGCTATCTACGAAACATTGTCAATAAAGTGCTCTTCCTCAGATGGTGTTTTTTATCCATTCTGTCTACTTTTCAAGTACCACTCAACAGTCATATTATTACATACCCGAAAGGATGTCATTAATTTTTGGTTAACTATGAACGAGGTCTCCGCCCCCCAATTCCTTATTCTAGGGTTCCTCGATATATCACGACCACGAGAAATTGTTCTTCGATAATCACTACACTTGTGATACTAGTTTCAGTTTAGTGGTTAACATCACACAGCAATTTGGAGATGATTGGATGATCTCGGTTAGATGTGGAGACATCAACCCCAAGATATTAACCCCTGTCAAACGGGGATGCTTGTAACTTCTACTACCTGCCTGGCGGGAATATTTACCCTAATCGAGCTTCATTCCATGCTCTTTTTCATGCATAAACAAGAGCCAGAGCGTAATACAATTATGTATCCGTGAAAGGGCGATAATAGAGCTTTCCAATGACACCGGAATCATTCTTGTACGATCACGGGTTCTCTTGCAACAATTGCGCAACACGACGGCAAAAACCCTAAAATACAGTAAATTCCCGAGTTTTTTCCTTGTCTCGCTAGGCCAGGGGTGTGGAATGTTGTGGTGGATAGCTCAGTCACCTCACTCGGTCCATGCCGAGCGGTCAGAGCCCGCCTATCGTCCTCCCAACGCGTGGACTCTCTCTCAGAGCCGATAATGTGCTCAACATCCCTTCCGACATATGTCGGGCCCTGCAGGGATGGCCATGGTTCTCTCACCCGACATATGTCGGGCCCCGCGGCTGGGGTGTTAATATGGCTCTATCGTAAATACAATAGCACAGAATAACAAGTTTGGGTGGTTATATTCACTGGGTCATAATACATGCCTTATTTTTATGTCATCGAGACCTTTCTGTATGTGTGTTCGTACAATATTACAATAATTAATTAATTGATTTCGAGACCTGGGGCCGGATACTCAAAACTGTCCAAATTGGGGCACTTAGGATTTCCTCGCTGAATTAGGACGCCCTTAGATATGAACAGGTTAGGACATCTTATTTCGTGTCTTTAGTTGTATAAACAAGCAAAATTTAGGATGTCCTATCCTGTTCCTAAATAGTTAGGGACTCCTAAATTGTCCTAAATCTTCTAGGGTGCCTTATGTTGTTCAGCCAATCATGGGACTCCTTATATCCCATTGTTTGGGGGGATCAGCCAATCACGGGATATTAATATAAGCTGATTAAAATACACAAAAGCCACTGTGGCAGAGAGAGAGCTACCTAGCTGTTGTATTACCCATATTTTTACCCATGTATGTGTATATTTATAATAAATCGTGCAATATCCTATAGTTAACCCCTAACAATGTTTTTGAGAGAATGTTGAGGAAGTTGAAGGCTTACTGATCCATACGTAGGCTTGCTTGTGTGCTTGCTTTTTACGGGCAAACTGTTACTGTTCATGTGTTCTTCCCCGGTCACCTCCTTTTATTTTGCTGTGTCTCTTACTGATTTCCCCTACCCTTTGTGGGAATAAGGGCTGGCCACTGATTGAAGAAGTGAATGTTGTAGGCTAGTGTATAGGATAGCTAGAATTCATACGATTGTTTTCCATAAGGACCAATTTAATTGTTTTTAGTAGATTTATAAGCTATTAGATTCAGCTAGGATATTTGTTTTCCCATAAACTCCATTTGTGTACAGCCGTCTGCAGCGTTTAGGCTAGGCCTAGTCCAGATTAAGTTAGGATAGGTTATTTTCCCATGAGTCACATTTAGAGTTTGTCACTAGGTTCTAGTAAATTAGTCTAGGTTATTTTATTTTTATTTTTGTCATCAAGCCCCATTAATATTTATAAGTTTGAATAACCATACGAAGTTATTTCATCTGGGTGGAAATCCCCAAACATATTAAATTTGACATCGTTAAGCGATAAAGGTTAGATGCAGTCTTACCGGGATTCGAACTCAGGTGGCAATCCGTCAGCCGATGTGGCGCACCAACCCCTTAACCACTTGGCCACACCACCCCCAATTAATATTATGTGTGGCAGACTAAGCTAGGCTAGGCTACATTACGGTAGGGTATTTTTCCCCATACATAATGTATAATATCCACATTGACCAAATAAACGGTTTTGGTAATACCGGATAGGTTATTCACCATATTTGCTACTACCCCATTTAGGCTATGACTTAGACCGTCTCTCTTAGAAACTCAGTTGAGTGTTTATGTGGCAGCTAGCCCTGCAATTTAGACAATAGGTTAAGTTAAGTACGGCTAGGGCAGAAAAACCTACATATCTCAAATGTTCCTTCCACTAGGTTCTATGTATATACAGTATATCAGAGAAGAATATTGTATTACAAAATATAGTTTGGTGGAGTAAAATTAACCACCTTCGGTAATTTAATATTATTTGGATAAAGGTAGGCTACTGTAAAGAAAGGCATTAACTCCTACTGTACCAGCGACGTCATTTTAGTTTTATGCCAGCTATAGTTAGACGATTTATGCCAGCTATAGTTAGACGATTTATGCCAGCTATAGTTAGACGGTTTATGCCAGCTATAGTTAGACGATTTATGCCAGCTATAGTTAGACGATTTATGCCAGCTATAGTTAGACGATTTATGCCAGCTATAGTTAGACGATTTATGCCAGCTATAGTTAGACGATTTATGCCAGCTATAGTTAGACGATTTATGCCAGCTATAGTTAGACGATTTATGCCAGCTATAGTTAGACGATTTATGCCAGCTATAGTTAGACGATTTATGCCAGCTATAGTTAGACGATTTATGCCAGCTATAGTTAGACGATTTATGCCAGCTATAGTTAGACGATTTATGCCAGCTATAGTTAGACGATTTATGCCAGCTATAGTTAGACGATTTATGCCAGCTATAGTTAGACGATTTATGCCAGCTATAGTTAGACGATTTATGCCAGCTATAGTTAGACGATTTATGCCAGCTATAGTTAGACGATTTATGCCAGCTATAGTTAGACGATTTATGCCAGCTATAGTTAGACGATTTATGCCAGCTATAGTTAGACGATTTTGTGCAGTTTGGAAATTGTATGTGGTAGTTTGTTGGGTTAAGTGAGATAGTACAAAGTCTGTTTATTGTTGGAGGCCTTTTCTTAACTGAATGCAATTGTCTAATATTAGCCAACATAAAGTTAATAGGACGTTACCGGTATAGAATAGGTTAAGAAACACAAATAATGTGTGAGCCATGAATACTGGCTTTTCAGCAGAGGTCTAGCCTAGGTACGGAAGTTCCACAATTATACAAGGTTGGGTTAGATATAAGGTATTTATACGATTTATTACATTTACCGAAAAGTTATTGGCCAAGTTTAGATCATAAGGTATATATTATTTATAGTGTATGATTTTATGAGTCTAATCATGATGTGATAGTTCTTTCTAGGTACTACAGTTTTGTTATATGTTACCCAAGAATAGGTCTAGTCTATTTTAGGGGGTCACTAGTGAGGTGGGTTAGGCCTATGAAGTTCAGGGAAAATTTGGGGTTAAAGGAATAGACTAAATAAATATTGAGGTTTCTATAATTAAGTATAACTTGATTAGGTAACAACTGTGACCTAAGCTAACCTAACCTAAGTTAGGCTAGTTAGGTTATCCTAACCTAATAAGGATACCGGTAGTTTATAACTTGAACTAACTAACCTCTCCATAATTAAAACAGAGGTAAAACACACAAACACAAATATCTCTCTAGGCCTAGACACCATGCTATTTATATACTGGCATATGTTTTAATACCACATTTCCCGAAATTCTCGATCTTTATAGGCTAGTCCTCCCCACTAGGAAGGGTTGTATTTCACTATTTTTTGGAAAATCGGTAAAATGCAATTGCATAATGACACAACTAACACATGATTAGAATCGTAAAAGGTAAGAACAATGGTAAAATAGAAATATACAAAATTTGACCTAGGCTAAACTCAATATTGTCCAATTGGTCTCCACCACTCAAAACCCCAGTGTGTGAAGTTACCATAACCTATGGTACTTCATAAAGGTCTTGAGCCCCTAAATCCATATTTACACTAGTAATTCCATTATTGAAAGGGTTAATCAAGTAAAATAACAGAATCATAGGCTTGGAGAGTATCCTTCTATTTGGTACCAATATATTTAGATACATTTTCTCAAGCATTAAAAAACGACCAAAACGGTATGGGACCACTAGTTCCATTACAAAATATCCCGTTGTAACACAGTACGTTCCATAGCCTCCTTAAATGACGATTAAAATAGGCTAGATTCGCTTTGAGGCCGGCCATATTTGATCCACGCCCTCGGCCAATGTTTGGAGGTACACCCTAAATAACGGCTCACACTATCAACTGTTTTCCACTGTTGGGCATCATAAGTCGAGTTAGAGTAGCCCCCAACCTGCCTTAAGTCAGGACATCCTATTTTTTCACAAAATGGCTGCCCTAAGCTTCTGAATATGCAGTCTTAACTGTTTTGAGTATAGCGTCATAAGTGTACTGGAGCAGTTAGGACGTCTTTAGTGAGAGAGGACGAGATAGGATGTCCTAAATAATTCTGAATATCCGGCCCCTGGTCAATCCCTTTCTTTGGTATCCGAAAGGATCGCATTAATTTTTGGTAAAAAGTACATGACACTACCACTCCCCCACTCTCACCTTCTTGAACACTCCCAAATACCATCTTACACAGTTTTTGTTTGATAATTGCGATTTTCGATGCATTTGTTCTTGAATTTGTGTTGACTACACACACACTTTGAAGATGACTGGATGCCTACACATCTGTTTGTTGGCATAGTCATATTGTTTCGATAATGGATCGATTAAATTCGACGAACCCTAATCAGTGTCGTCATTTGGTGACGGAAACCTACCCATGAAAGTTTGTTAACATTTGGTACTGCCCATGACCTCCCCCCCCCCCCCTCTTAGACTCCTCACAAAAAAAAAAAAAAAAAAAAAAAAAAAAAAAAACAGGCCGACTGAATATGTGGTAGTATTAACATAATCTAATTTATTAATTTCACTCCCAACAACAAATACCTCCCAATGAAGTTAATGAGAACATGTGATCCTACAGGGATTCGAACCATTACACCATCAAGACACAGGGCTTGCAATCCATGTGAGATACGTGTTCTTTGTGTTACTATGTGTAGCTATTTTAGTTTGGAGGATTCTACATACTGTATATATTATTTGTATCAAGATTAATATCGCTGACATTGAGTTAATTACATTTGTTTCATGGTTGTCTACTTTTAAATATTGAGTTATCATTAACACATTTAGTACGAAAACTTTTTAACATTTATTGGCTCTACACTTAGCCACAAAGTCACCTCAAATAGTCCAGGCAATATGATGATTGACCTAGACTAAATTTTAACAGAATTGAGTCATATATCACTGAACTCAGAAAAATTATATCTTTTCACTGTAAAAATCTAAAAGAATTAATCCATTCATATTTATTTTAATTTTAGGGTAAATATACAATGTCGGCTAAATAAACAGACAAATATGAAAACTACATTATCTTCAAATTTGTGATATCTAGTGAAGTTATTCTTCTTAAGTATATAGACTGTACAAAAAATATAAAACAAAATATATCATATAATCAGTACTAAAGTCTGGCTCCTGTGAAATCTCAAATCACCCCTGCAATGTTTATATATCAGACTACTGTACACTCAATGCCCAGTTTTTTACATTGATTCATATATCACTGAACTCGGAAAAATATTATCTTTCCACTGTAAACAAAATGCTAAAGAATCCATCCATTCATATATTTTTGTTTTTCAATTTGGGGTGAATGTACAAAAGGACACGATGAAAACCACATTTTCTTCAACATTTTCATACCTAGTAATGTCGCACCTCCTTCGTATCCATCAAACATAACTGTACACTTGTCATACTTGTTAGTTACATACTCCACATACATATCACATAGCTGATCATGTGTTCTAACCCTTGGCCAGATTAATCTTGCTATCAGTGATCCACCATCTAGAACATGGTTAACATACTTACTTGTTAGGCCTGCCTTGCAATCTATCTGTGAGATCTTCTGTATATATGCTGCGAATCCAGACTTCTTTGACACCCGCAGCAGATGAGCATTCTCGAATAACGATGGTGGATATGTGCACAACTCATGCAAACAAAATGTATCCAATTCATCAACCGGAACTGACCCATGGGCAGCAGATATCAGTCGCTAGAACAGAAGCTGTGGATCTACACACATATCATCTTCATCTATCTTCACACACGAGCTGTCATTCATCAACATTACTTGTTCTTTTTTTCTTAAATGCAAATCATGATTGTTTTTGCCCAGCCATACTTTCAATAACTGTTTGTCCTACATTGTTTGCCTCGTCAACATTAACACCTTTGTTAGCAACAACACCTGTAGCTATGCTTCTCAGGTGAGGGTCTTCACATAATGGATTCCTTTCTTCCAAATACTCAACTAATTTGTGTATGTCTCTGTAATCTCTATCCATTCTTGCATCTCTACAGTCTTTGTTCTGTTCACTAGAAGTAAATTTGTTTTCTATCGGCTCTTGCATAGCTTCGTTGATCTCCGAGCATGCAGGGCGTGAAAGGATCAAAATTGCTCTTTGGGATTCATCTATCCCCCTCCCTCTGGTGAGGCTTCCCCGGCAGACTTGATGCTTCTCATCAGCATCTGTTAATGATGAGATCTGTCCAAAGTCCTTCCCAAAATCCATCACTCCGCCTAACAGAATGAAAACCATTCATGAAATGATCATACACACTTGGATGGTTATCTATCAGATCTGTCCTAATTATTTGATAGGTAAATATACGCAGATTTTATGTATGCATTGTGACCAGAGCCTGCGAAATATGACAGCATTCTTGACACTGCCTGACGGTGGAGAAGCCAGTTACTAGTTGCCTTGATAAACATCCTCAATATGTCCAGCATTTCAATGTATTGGATCTAGAGTTTAAATGTTCTCCCCTTTTGGAGGTTTCGAAAAGTAGTCTCCAACATTTCCTGTATATGCACTACATGTTCACCTTCGGCAGTGTCGGAGATATCTGTTTCTTGTCTAATCAAATCTTCTAGTTTTTACACTAAGTGCTGAAGGACAGGGGTAGCTTCTTGGATGCTGAGAATTGTTGTTTCCCTGACTTTATTATGGACACACGCAGCCGGAGATTCATTGGGATTAGGTCAACCCTGGACCAATTCTGTCTCTTCGTCATCAAGTGTCCTAACTTTCAGTGGGACTTCAAACAGTTCTGAAATGATCAAGGCATAGAGGGCTAGCTCTGTAAGAGTATGTGCCCTCAATGCACGAGCTACTGCTTTCCCAGAAACCATAATGAGGTACTGTGTTATCAGCATAGATCACTTCAAAGAGCTCCTTCAATCCTGTATCAGACATAATGTGACCGAGGCTGCCTAAAAAGCTCATCTGTAATTGAAATCCACCTACTGTAGACGCACTACCATCCACTTGATTTTACGTGTCGATGGCTCAGAATAAATTATTTGCTGAGCCATTCATCCATAGCGGTTGATCAAAAGTCACAACTTGTGTCATTCCATATTTCAATGCCTGGTCTGCCACAAAGCAAAGTGTAGAATAGACACAAGACTCGTTGCTGGGATCTAAATCTATCATGGGCAAGAAGAGAACAGACGATTTCCCTGGGTACTCGCCCCTGTGAACAAGTTGCATGGTGCCATTCTACAGAGGTGTTCCTGGATGAAAAAGCCACGATATTTTCCACAATATATTAACACTGTTACTGGGATCCTCCGCCTAAAATCCAGGCAGTGACTTGTAAGTGCCAGAAGGGCTTTCATAACCCTTGTAGAAGTGGATGTCTATTTTGTCAATCGCTTTAACATCTTCCGCTGTCGCTTTTATATGTGGGATTATCCTTTTAGTTTTTACCTCGAGTGTCACTGTCACAATAATGCCCATACCATGGAATGTGTTCATTCCATCTAAATAGCGAGTATTGTGGTCGACATTGTCGGCCACAAACTGCATGAACTGAGCTGGTTTGGCATGAATGTTGGTATGTCTTGCCTTTGCGACACTGAAGCACTTTGCTGAAATCTCAGAACTTCTGAGTAAGAAGAGCAGATGCCTAATTCACCGAGTGTATCTATTAGGAATCGCTATCCATATTGAAGATGGAGTTGCACAACCAGACCTAACTGAAGAGGAGCAATAACAGCTCTGGGTCTAACTGCCTGGACTATACAATGGTAAATTGCTGCTTTCTTCACTTTAGTATCGTTGCTCACGAACAGTTTGTTCAAAAACAGCTGGAGGGTGTCTGGAAGATACTCTGGGCATCTATGTACTGTTGAAATATCCGTCGATGTAGGATATATGTCCTTGTTTACCTCCTTTGACTTGATATCACTCTAAGTCAGTTCAACTGCCATTTCGATGATTGCACGTTTATGCTTTTCAATGTCATCATCCTTTGGACGGTTGTAGAAGTTGTGAAGTATTTTTGAAGCTGTAGCCCTAACAGTTACTATATTTGGAGTCCCATTTAATTCTGTGAAAACAATTTTGTCACCAAAATATTCTTGCAACCTTCATTTCATGTATTTTACACTAAATGACTCCTCACTGAACTCACCCATTTTCTCTACTAGATTGGCGATTGTTAGTTGCTTTTCACCATTCTCTACCTAATAGTTCACAGCCTGTAGGAAAGCATCCTCTCCAGTACTATCTACACTTCTCCCAGTTTTCTGTCTTCGCGAGTGGCACAGCGTCTGTAGGTTTTTCTCTATCGGTTCTAAAGTTTAAGGCCGCGTCATACAGAAGTCGAACCCACCCGAACCCGGCCGAATCTATTTAAAAATTCAAATTTCAGCCAGTTCCGGTCGATTCTGGTAACACTTCGGGTGATCTTCGGTTATCTTCGGGAAGTTCTTGGGATGTTCTGGGCTTGAGTCGAATCATCTGGTGAATCGGCCAAAAGAAAATGCATGCGTTATCTTTTGGCGATGAATCGGGTCAACAAACCATTAAAAAACTATCGAGTCATGATCTAGTTACGTTCCAGTTACATTCGGATATATTCGAGTCATATTCGGGTTACATTCGACCTATTCGGGTCGTGTTCGATTGTAATTTGAATTGCCGATGATGACTCAAATTACTCGAACTAGGGTCGAATGTAACCCGATGATAGTCGATATTACCCCGAAGGAAATTAGATAACTGGATGAATCTCTCATAAAATGGAATGTAACTCAAACGAGAGTCAAACGAGACTCGAACTTGACCCAACCATGACCAGAAATGGCAGAATAACAGACAATGGAAAGTCGATGCTCACTCGCATAACAGTCGATTATCACCCTATCCATCTGTTTTTTCATTGTCTATGCTGGCTCGCTATCGCTCGCCAGGAAGAAATCGACACCTGGATGGGGATAAACGTCTTAAAACAGTTGGCTGAATGGGGCCGAATGGATACAAGCCAGGGAAAGAGAGAAACGGAGAGAGAGATAACAAAAAAAGCTGGTGACCCCCATTAAGAATGTTGACCTGTTTGTTTAGAACAGGGTATAAGCACATCAATCAATCAAAGGAGGACTACGAGGGGATTACGCATAGCCGCACTCACCCTCTAACTCCACTCTTTGGGGTTGTTTACATACTAATAAAAACAAATGTCAGGATGGCACACACACAGAGAGGTAAGTAGATAGTTTATTGACCACGAATTTGTTACAGCTTCATTACACACACACACACACACTACAAGATATAAATTCTAAGCTGAGTACATTGTTGATTTCGTGTGTGCAATGTAGAATATATTGGTTGTAGCATAACTAGTCTACATATTATGAATAGTATTTTTAACACATTGAAGGAAACGCCAGTAATCTGAAATTCATTATAGAACAAATATATTATAAGAACTTTTTCAGTACCGGTGATGCCCTATTAACTTTACTCTGGTTACCATTAGACGATATTATTCAGGTTAAAAAACAATTAGCAGGTTTCGAATTGTTTTACTTAATCCTTTTTAATACCACAGATCCTTCTTCAATATGCCCTCATTATACTCTGGCAACTATTAGACGATTTTATTCAGAGCTGGAAGGGCGTCTACCCATTGAAATGCTTCAGACTATCAATTAATCCCTTTAGCTACCATAAATCCATCCTAAGCTTCATAAAATCGTCTAAATGTTGCGGAAATCAAATAAATATGACGTCACCAATACAGAAAGGGTTAATGAAAGATAATATAAGCGATTATTTAACTTACTATGATCTTCGACCTATTTGACTGACGTTCGACCTATTCGACTGACGTTCGACCTAACTTCTTCTATTTCGGTTGTTGATCGACTGAGCTTCAGCTGAGCTTCGGTAATAATTCTGGTTATTTCCCCGTCTTCGGGGCATATTCGAGTTATATTAGACGCATGATCGAGGCTTCTTCGTTCCACATCGGGTTTCCTTCGAGTTACGTACGGGGATTCATCGACTCATCATCGACTTTCATTCAGGTCCATCAGGTTATATTCGAAATTCATTCGGGTCAGTGTCGGGTTATATTCGACTCCGAGTTACTTTCGGGTAATTCGGTTGCATTCGGGGAAAATATGCAAGTCATCGACTTCGGGCGGCAGTCGGCCAACGTTCGACTTCTGTATGACGCGGCCTTAAACACTACACCTTTGGTGGTAAACACAGTCAGAAGCAATGAGATCCGTAGAGAGAACTATACGCTCTAGTACTTCTGTCCCCCAGATATCTTTTCTCTCTAAGCACTTTGTTTTCACACTTTCTTGTAATGTTCTTGTTCCCACCTTGTATGCAAGATATTTCTTTGTTGAGGACCTGAACATGTAATCAGGAATAAATTTTCCACAGGAAACCCAGCCGAGTCATATTAAAAGGCACGACAAAAATTAAATAAATAAATAAATAAATATATATATATATATATATATATATATATATATATATATATATATATATATATATTGTTACGATCCAGGTTCTCAAAGACACAGGGCTCTTCAACATTGGACTAGATAATGGCAAAACGCAACAACGGTAAAACTAGATCCAACCCCTGCCTTAAACACTGGAAAACAAAACACCATTACCGCCCTGAGTCGTGCCTGGACAACGAGGTATCCTATGACTCGGTAACTGGTGCACACACACTAGGCTGACGCTCAATGAAACAGCCTATTCTCAAACAGTAAAAGATTACTCGATTATGTTACACAAAGAAAAGATAGTTAACGTGATTAATTAACGTTACGGTAGATACTCAAATAACTGGCACTCCTGTATTAAAGAAAGTGCAATGCTAGTCCTGCAACACCAACTGGAAACTTCTGAAATAAGTCTGATGCTGGGAAGATGTTCGTAAAGAATCTTGAACAATTAAAATGCAGAATACGGGTCACAATAAATACTAGGACATATAGTAATAATAGGCAGGCGAATAATAAAGACTGCGCAAAGGTAGTAATGCTCGACAACTAAAGAAATGCTTCGTGACACAACGCAACAGCCTACTAGGGTTGTGCAACTCAACAACAACCTCGACTCAAAAGTGCAGTGAATAATAATGCTGCATACATATAATAATGGGGCTTATCTCTAACCAGTGTCTGCTCAGTTAATAAAGTCTAGCTGGGGTATCATGGCAGGGCAACAATGGGCGAGCATGCGGCTCGTAGCCTAACGTTGTCCGAAGGTGGTATAATGAAGATTACGTTATATGACGGGGATGCTCTCTTGATAAATCTAGGTCTCTAGTACCTAGCTCTATCCTGGCGATCCCTCAGAAGTCAACACAAAGAGGCAGCACTATGTTGTGAGGGATAGGCTATGGCCCTCTCACACCACAGCGCTGTGCTCGCAAAGTAAACCCACCCGAAGACAACTTAGGCTCCCACAGTACCTGTCGATGTCGTGCAGGGCTTAGCTAACACTGCACACATCGGAGACAACGACACAGTAACCTTACCCCTAGTCTAGCTTTAGATAACCAAGCAGAATCACTCAACACCTTGCCAGGGAGACATATACCGGTCTACAACCTTCCCGAGAGAGGACACATACGGAAAAGTCCGTCTCTCTAACCTCAATAAAGCATAATACCTCCTTAACCTAATACATGGAAATATCTGAGAGCTTCGCGTACAATACGACTGGTCGACGGTGAACGCCTATGCTGAAACCAGAAGGGATGTTGAGTTTAATAAAGATTAGAGAATGAGAAAGGAGAAGTCGAGAGAGAGAAATAGTATGCAAAGTGGCGAGTATGGGGGACAGAATTGCAAAGGATGTAGGCGATACGCGTGTCAGGCAAGCTCTGAGCTGGTAAAAAACATGAGGCCGCGACGGGAAGGGACTAGTTGACCACCCGGCCGCCAACGCCATCAGCGCCCAAGCGAGCCGCGTCATAGCTCACCCCGCTGCCAGGTGTACTCCCTCACCCTCTCTCGCTCTCCTCCCACACAAACAACATTTATATTATAGCGAATATAAAATATAAGGCGCGGTCACAGACCAAAACAAAGACCATTTCTAGACTGTCTGTGGCAACACGACACTAATTACATAAAGCAGATCATTCTAGGACAACTGTAGCCCATCCCCCCATCCTGGCGAGCGCTAGCGAGCTGCAATGCCCCACGCAACCATTCTGTTAACGCCGGGAGGCGTCACCCCCCCCCCAAGATATGGGACACTCAACCATGGGCCCATATCTGAACAGACAGAATGTCGCTAGAGTCTGCCACTCCTAACCACTCTGCCACTCATGGAATGTAAGCTCAGTCTCCTCAAAAAACAACAACATTTATATATACAAAAAAATCTTATCACCCTTCCCAAATATAATACATTAATTCATAACATTGTGCTCCCAGAGCGAGCTTTAAGAAGCACAGCCTACTGAGGGAAAATCATCTGCACTCAGTACTCAGCTACAATATTATCTTAAAATTAATTATCAAAAACAAAGAGTTTTTATTTAATTTTTCATATATTATTTTAATGTTGTTTTTGGCGGCTACTATAGATGTAGCCTAATTTTCTTCTAATCAAAGCCAACAACTCCTGCCCTGCGACCCTACGCTGATGCTACACACGCGAGCCAACAAGCACCAGCGCAAAAATACACCGCGAGCCAAGACAGGAGGCTATACCAACATACTGTGGTAGCCTACCCTGGATCCTCCACCCGCGACAAACAGTCCGCAATCACATTCTCACAACCGGCAATATGGCGAATGTCTAAGTTGTACTCTTGCAACATGAGCGACCATCTGGTCAGCCTCATATTCCGGTTGTGGAATTGATTGAGGAATTTAAGCGGGTGGTGGTCGGTATACACTACCACGACTGGCCCATAGGCAGGAACATAGACCTCAAAGTGTCTGAGCGCTAACACACGATTGCCAGCAGTTCCTTTTCAACAACCGAATAGTTTTTCTGTGCTGAATTAAATTTCTTTGAAAAGAAACTGACTGGATGCTCAAGACCTTCCTCGTTTGTCTGCAAAAGTACGGCACCAGCCCCTACTCCGCTGGCATCAGTCGCCAACTGAAATGGTCGTTCAAAGTCCGGGGCCCTGAGGATAGGGTGAGTGCATAAAAGGTGTTTAACTACTCGAAACGCCTGCTCACACTCAGGTGCCCAGCGGAACTTTTTATCTTTGGCTAGTAGATCTGTCAAAGGAGCTAACACAGTAGAATAGCCTCTTATAAAGCGGCGGTAATACCCAATCATGCCCAAAAATCTCATGATCTGCCGCTTGGTGGTCGGCCTGGGGAACAAGTCGATAGCCTGTATCTTCTGTTGGGGCGGGCTCACCTGCCCTAACCCAACCACAAACCCCAGATACTGCACCGTGGCTTGCACAAAGTCACACTTGCCCAGATTAACCACCAAGCCTGCTTTACTAAGTTGACTAAATAAGGCTTCTATGTGCTCACAGTGACTTTGGAAATCGTTGTCATAAATGATCACGTCATCAAGGTAGACAGTACAGTTTGGGATGTCTGCTACGATGTCGTTCATTAAGCTCTGGAAAGTGGCCGGTGCATTTTTCAGACCATATGGCATCACGTTGCAACGGTAAGTACTGCCATCCACCACAAACCCGCACACCTCTTTAGCCCGCTCAGACAGTGGTACTTGCCAGTAGCCTTTGACGAGGTCTACCTTGGTCAAGTACCTTGCTTTCCCGATCTTATCCACACTGTCATCCACCCGGGGAAGAGGATATGCGTTGGTGGGGGTCAACCCGTTCAACCGCCTAAAGTCAATGCAGAACCGAACTTTTCCATCAGGTTTGGGCTGCAGAGTGACAGGAGAAGTCCACCGTACTGCCCCCTTCTCGATCAAGCCTCTCGCCAGCATTTACTCCAGCTCATCCCTGAGCGCTGGGAGTTTAATGGGTGGCACCCGATAAGGTATCGACTTGAAGGGGGGGTGCTCTCCTACATCGACGCCATGCACCGCTTGAGTAGTGAGGCCTGGGTGCTCGGCAAATACAGTGGGGTATGAATCGAACAGGCGCTGCACTGCCACCTGCTGTTCCTCCGGCAGGTGCGCCAGAGCATCATGCGCACATTGGCTCGAATTCCCCGCCCACTGATCAGCCGAGACATGACAATCCCAGTTATCATCCACCTGATCATTGCTGCCCCCCTCTCCTTCTCCACCATGACCGCAGCAGGTCAACACAGGGACAGCTAGTGACTCAGGTGGGCGCCTCACATACTCCTTCAACAAATTAATGTGGCATAGTTGGTTACGCTTCTTCCGGTCTGGAGTGGCAACGAGGTAATCTAGATCGGAGATCTTTGACACCACCTGATAAGGCCCAGCGTACTTGGCAGCCAGAGGATGACCTGCCAAAGGCAACAGGACCAACACCTCTTGACCTACCTGAAACTCCCGGAGTTTCGCCTTAGTATCGTACCTGTCCCTCATACGGGCCTGCGAACTCACCAAATTACGCCCGGCCAGCTCCAGACTTCTAAGCATTCTCTCTCTGCTCTCGAGAACGTATCTCAACATAGAACATGGCTTAGCGGTACCCTCCCAAATCTCCTTCACCATGTGGAGAGGGCCCCTCACCTGATGCCCGAAAATAAGCTCATTCGGACTGAAACCGAGACTCTCTCCAGGTACTTCTCTTGCCGCGAACAAAACATACGGCAGACCAAGGTCCCAATCCTTTCCGTTCTCTGCGCAATAACATCGAAGCATGCTTTTCAGCGTGGCGTGCCACCTCTCCAACACCCCTTGACTCTCCGGGTGATACGCAGAAGAGACGACAGTGCTGATGCCATGCTGAATCATAGTTTGTTTGAACAGATTAGAGGTAAAATTAGAACCTTGGTCCGATTGCACCTCTTGCGGGTAACCATACCGCGAGCAATACAAGAGCAGGTTCCAGACAACAGTTTTCGCCGTGCCATTTCTCATTGGATATGCATCAGGATAACGAGTGGCCACATCCATGATAGTTAATAGAAATTTATTACCGGCACGAGTAGGGGTTAGGGGTCCGACCATATCAATGATGACCTTACTGAAGGGCGGTCCACTGACAGGAATGGGGTGCAACGGGGCTCTCGGAATTGTTTGGTTAGGTTTTCCAACCCTCTGTCACGTATGACACCTTGCTATCCAGGTTACCACCTGCCCCTTCAACCCCGGCCACCAAAACAATTTTTCTAAAGCCGCCACCGTTTTTCTCACCCCTAGATGTCCTGCCAGTGGTATGTCATGCGCCAACCTCAGTAGGCTATCCCTGCACTCCCGTGGCACCACCAACTGGTCCACTACTCCGGACCCCTCTTGCCAACTACGTTTAGGGTCTTGAAAACGCCTATAGAGGATGCCTTCTAAATACAAAAAATCTCCTGGCTGTGCATCGCCGTCCTCGTCGAGCTCTACAGCTCCATTAGCACACGTTTGGAGCTCAGGGTCCTCTAGTTGCAACCGACGTATATCTGAGGGTGCCAAGTGATCTAACTGCTCCCAGAGCAATGCATGACCTTCCCCGATACTGGGCTGCTCCCTCTGTCTCTCTCGATGTACATAACGTTGCTGTCGTGGAGACTCGTCAAGCCCAGCCTCGTCACTCTCGATGACAGGCCCAGGGGCTACTCCAGAATTAAGTAATGGTGCTAATACTGAATCACCCAGGAGAGCCGCCGAGTCAAAACTCTTAAAACCAACTCCAGCTTTAGCCTCCTCCTGTTGATCGTTCCTCCGCTGGTCTGAAGACGGAGGACTAGGCTGTGACACTTTAGCTGCCCGAGCTCGGGTGACAACACACGCCATGGGTTGTGTCTGGCACCGCTCGACCCACTCTTGCTCTTCCCTACTCACGTCGGCCGGCCTCTCGGCAACGACTAAGGGTAGAACCTCAGAAGCGGGCATTGCAAAGTCGTTGCCGAGAAGAAGGTCGACGCCCTCCACTGGCAGTTTCTCCACAATCCCGACATCCAATTCACGTGCCACACCATCCACCTCCAACTCCAACCGCACCAGCGGGTATGACCGAGTTGCATTAATACCCTGCACCACCACCACCCGAGCCGCGTTTATAGGGTAGCCAGTCAAGTTTTTCATCAGAGTCTGGGAAGCACCTGTATCACACAAGACCTCTACTCCATGCTTGCGCCCCGCCCACATCACGCAACCCCGCCCTCTATGGTCGCAAAAAACATCCTGAGCAGGGTTCGAGCCTCCCAGGTGCTTCTGCATTGGCTGTGCCTCAGCCTCTGACGAACTGCCCCGGGCAAACTCAGATGACTTCGGAGACACACCAATGTTGCAGGCCAAAGACACAGCTGCTGTAGGTGGTTTGCTAGGACAGACTCTTGCAAAGTGCCCCTTTTTATGACAATGATAACACTCCAACTCCCCTTTGGGCTTCCCTTGGTACTGGGAAGGGCCCGGCCCCTTCTTAAATGGGACGGTGCTCGTCTTGTGGTCAGTCTTGGTATCATGGCTCTTGTACTTGTTTGCATAAGGTATATCACTAACTCGGGGGGGTGGGGCGTCACGCCCCTTGTTACCTGCCTCACTATGCTGGGCAGACCCGCACCCACGAATTAGTGATAGCCGGAGGTCAGCCATCTCAGCTGCCTCCTGTAGAGTTTTTGGTTGCTTTTCTTTAAGGTTTAACGTCAGGTCGCCGCCCGTGCATTTGAAAAACTGCTCTAAAAGCACCAACTGTTTAATGTCGTCAAACGTAGTAGCTTTCTCCGACCTCAGCCAATTCCCAAAAGCATTGGACAGCTCCCGGGCATGCTCCAAAAAGGTGCTCTCCCGACCCTTGGTAACACCCCGGAACTTCAACCTGTACGTCTCTGGTTGTAGTTCATATGCTCTCAGGACAGCCTCCTTGAGTTCCTCATAGATAATACACGACTCTATCGGCAATGCATCATAAGCCCTGAGTCCCTTGCCCACAAGTCTAGAGGAAACAAGGGCTGCCCACTTCTCCCCAGGCCACTGGTGGATCTGGCACTTCTTCTCGAAGCGTGTGAAAAATTCTGTTACACCACTCTCATCAAACACCGGAACCAGTTTCAATAAGTGCGAGAGAGATTGATCATGGCACACGGTTACCAGCCCCAAGTCGCTGTCCCGTTGTCTCTACTCGCGACTTCTCTACGTCCCTGTCGGCACAGTACCTAGTCGACTCAGCTTGGATTTTTGCTAGCTCTATTTGCAGCTCACCTGCCCTGATAGCCTTTCTCTCTTCGATCTTAGCTAATTCGAGCTGAAGCAATAATTCTGGAGATAACCCTTGAGGAGGTGAATGTGCTACAATGTTTGAAATTACCGGTGGTCCCCCCAGGGGCAACCCACCCTGCCAGTCACCACCCAACTGCGGAAGCGTACCCGGGGTCGGCAAACTACTGGGATGGCTGGGAGTACAGTACCTGTTGATGTCGTGCAGGGCTTAGCTAACACTGCACACATCGGAGACAACGACACAGTAACCTTACCCCTAGTCTAGCTTTAGATAACCAAGCAGAATCACTCAACACCTTGCCAGGGAGACATATACCGGTCTACAACCTTCCCGAGAGAGGACACATACGGAAAAGTCCGTCTCTCTAACCTCAATAAAGCATAATACCTCCTTAACCTAATACATGGAAATATCTGAGAGCTTCGCGTACAATACGACTGGTCGACGGTGAACGTCTATGCTGAAACCAGAAGGGATGTTGAGTTTAATAAGATTAGAGAATGAGAAAGGAGAAGTCGAGAGAGAGAAATAGTATGCAAAGTGGCGAGTATGGGGGACAGAATTGCAAAGGATGTAGGCGATACGCGTGTCAGGCAAGCTCTGAGCTGGTAAAAAACATGAGGCCGCGACGGGAAGGGACTAGTTGACCACCTGGCCGCCAACGCCGTCAGCGCCCAAACGAGCCGCGTCATAGCTCACCCCGCTGCCAGGTGTACTCCCTCACCCTCTCTCGCTCGCCTCCCACACAAGCAACATTTATATTATAGCGAATATAAAATATAAGGCGCGGTCACAGACCAAAACAAAGACCATTTCTAGACTGTCTGTGGCAACACGACACTAATTACATAAAGCAGATCATTCTAGGACAACTGTAGCCTATCCCCCCATCCTGGCGAGCGCTAGCGAGCTGCAATGCCCCACGCAACCATTCTGTTAACGCCGGGAGGCGTCACAATATATATATATATATACTGTATATATATATATTTCCTACTGATATAGTTGTCACACACGATTATACGAAGATGTCACAAAAACAATTGTTTTCGCTATATTTAGCTAAGTTTGTACTGAAATATACAAAATATGAATTGAGGGATCTTTTTATATTTTGTTTAGTGAAAGACCAATATTAGCGGAGTTAAATGGTATATATTTCATTTCTGTTCATATTTTGTCCAGCTCACACCTATTTACAGCTTAAATTGACAGGACTAAGAGTTGTTATTGTACTTGTTTTCCTCTACCTTCCTTGGAAGGATCCTATTACCACTTTTGCTAAAACAGCCTTCCAAAAGTTAGGTGTGCTCAACCGTCTCCGTGTGTTCTTCACCGTCACACAGGGGCAAATTGTGCCCCGGTATAGAGTATTGTTCACATGTGTGGGGAGGTTTAACCCATACTGCACTTCTCGAAAATGTAGAGTCAAAAGCATGTTGTCTCTTCAATTCTCCTCATACTCATTCCTTACAATATCTGTCTCACTCTTCTACCGCTATTACAATAATCGGTGTTCTTCAGAGCTCTCTCAGTGTACACCTCCTCCCTTACGGAGAGTGGGCGGTACCCTTCAGTCAACGCATTCCCGCCCCTATTCCACCCAACTCTCTAAGTTAAAAGTTATCCGATTGTCCCAGTCTCAATACGCAAGCTCTGGATCTTTCTCCCTCAATTTGTCTTTCTCTGATCCTACGACTGAAACTGCTTCAAGTTCCGTGTGGTGTTCAGACATTTTGACTGTACTGTACCTTGAATTTGGCTCTCTGTCTGACGGAGCAAACGAACACTTGTACTGGCAATTTAAACTCTATATCACTCACCCGATAAAAAAAAAATATATATATGCGTTTATCAGAGAATCAATCACCTTTCTCTTGGAATACACTGACATTAATTTCAAACTTGGACATTAGACGATTAAATTCAGCCTTGGAAAGATGTTTCATAGTCAATCAATTGATATCTACAAGTAACGTCTTTAAGAGCATGATGTGACATTTTTCTGTAGTGTGACCAACCTTAAACGGTTTTATGATAAAAAAGCCTCTCGTGTTCAAATGGTTAAAGCTCTGAGTACTTGAAAAATAAACATAAGCAACACAAGAATAGGAAGAATAGTATTTACATAACGCTTCGTGTATTTTTTGAGTCGGAGAGAGCTTATATAAAATATTTTTCTTTTAGTAATTGCTAAACTGAATTTGAAGCAAAGTATTTTCTTGATTTATTAAGTTTATAGAAAGTTGTGATTCTTCTGATTATTCACAACCGATCAAGTAGTGGTACTTCTAGTGACTCTGCTGTATAAAAAGGAAAATTAAAGTGACCACAATTATTCACCCTATAAAGGAAAATCGGAACTAATAAACACATCGAATGATTATAAAGGTCAAAAGTTACAGCGCATTAAATAATAAACGAAATAGCATTCCTCCATAATTATATTTACCTCGAATTCCCTATATTCTGTTATACAGTGCACGCGTGTATGCATATATGAATGGTTGAAACCTGAGACGTGAATGATTTTATAATATATAGTGGAATATTTGTAGATACTAAATATATACATTTTTCGCCTGCATATAAGACTGTGTGCATCCGTTGTTGTAATTACAACTCGCGATACTTTCAAGATGCTTAATACTTAACTGTTTATGTATTACGTTATTCCTAGTATTTGGTTGATTCGGTTTGAATGATATGCAATTTTTCGGGTAGGAAATAATTGATAACGAAAAATAAACACTGACTACGAGAAGCAGGAACGTTAATAAATATAAACATATTTGAGTAAATGGCAGAAGCAGACATAAGGTAATACTAAAAGTGGAGATAAAATTGTTATCAGGAAACCAATAGGAGGACAAAGATATAATGTAATGTAATATACAAAATGGGGATACAATCAGATCGGGATTTCGCAAGAAAATAATTTGTTCGAAATATGCAAATAATGTTCTGGGCACGACCGGTAAAAGTAAAAATGTTAGGAACGTGTTAAGAGACAAGGCAGACAGGCGGGGTCAGAGGGTGAGGCATAATGAGAGACACAGAGTTCCAATCCCTCATTTCTCGCTGTCAATCAGAGCACAACAGAAAAATATCTGTTACAATTTGTTTTCGAGTCTGCTCCACGCACACATATTATATCGTACGTGTCCTTGTCAATTTAAGTATTTTTTTTAATTATTAGGCCATGTCGTTATTTTTTAACATAACAAATGATGATTCGATGTATTTTATATTCAGTCTTTGCGCTCCTTTTCTCTTGATAGTACATTGTTTTCCTGCTAGAACAATAACTAATTGTGTTGCTTTCCCTCGTTCGCTTGACAGGTCTCGGTGGACTTGTATAATAATTAATGAAGCCGCTCTGATATATTCGAACCTAAACAATTCCTCGTTCAGCCCCTCTCCCTTGAGCTCCTACCACTGTTTCCCCCATCGTGATTATGCTTCTGTTCTCGTTGATTAGAGTTTCCTCGGGAGTTGAAGACACACACACACACTCTCTCTCCTCTCTCTCTCGATTCACTCCATGCAGTCATGGCCGTCAATATAATCTTTCTTTTCATCGTTGACATTTCGCTATTCAGAAACTATTACTCCAGCATCTTCTTACTTCTTTTGAACCAAGAAAAGAGAATATTCTGGGACCCAAGACGGACTCGACAAAGAGGAACATTCACCTGTAGACTTCATAGCCATATTATATTTCTATTTGATGTACATTATGTTTTTCTTTCAGTGTTTCATAATTATTTACAATATTCTCAACAGTTGTTGAAATATAAATGATTGTAAGCAGATTTATGGTATGGCAGTATCTATCTATCTATTGCCTGACGCCGTGATCCCCGAAGGTGTGGCCACGAACGAACCGCCGCCATGCACCTCTGTCCCCAGTCAGTCGACGCCCCTCCCCCTAACCAGCATTGCCTTCGTTCATGTACTTCCTCACTCCATCCTTCCACCTCTCATTCGGTCTACCTCTCCCTCTCTGTCCTTCCACCTCGCTCTCGTACACCCTCTTAGTCATTCTCTCGCTTTCCATACGTTCCATATGGCCGAACCACCTCAAGTTGTTCCTTTTCACACTTTCCAGCACATCTACCTCCACACCACACCTCCTTCTTACTTCCTCATTAGTCTGTCTATCCCTCCATGTAACTCCGCACGCACTCCTTAAGTAATTCATTTCCACTGCTCTCACTCTTGGTCTGAGTCTCTCAACCAACGTCCATGCTTCGCTTCCATAAGTCAGTGTCGGGATTACAACACTGTCATGCAAGGACTTCTTCACTTCCATACTGACCACCCTACTTCTTGTTACTGCTTTTAGCGTTCCTACAACCCTCTTCCCCTGTTGTACCCTCTCCCACACTTCTTCATCCATAGTCCCATCTTTACTCAACACACTGCCCAGATACTTAAAAGAGTTGACGATCTCCATAGCCTGACCGTTCAGCTTCACCTCACACTCTGTGACTTCACCCGTTTCGAAGACCATAACCTTGCTCTTCCCCGCATTTACCTTCAAATTCCGTTTTTCGCACACTGTTCCAAACTCATTTACCAGACCCTGCAACTCCCATTCATTATCACTCATCAGAACTGTATCATCCGCAAACAGCAGTCTAGGTAGCTTCCACTCAATTCTCTCCCTTTTCAGCGATACACCATCATCCACTGCACTTGATAGTATTTCTTTCATGACTCCATCCATATATACAGTACACAACCACGGGGACATCACACACCCCTGTTTCAAGCCAACATTCAGGTCAAAGAACTCGCTCTGCTCACTCTCCACACGTACTGCCGCCTTTGCACCCTCATACATGCTCTTCACTGCTTTCAGCAACTTGCCCTCTACTCCGTATATTCTAAGTACTTTCCACAAACCTTCTCTATCTATCTATCTATCTATCTACTGCCTGACGCCGTGATCCCCGAAGGGGTGGCCACGAACGAACCGCCCCCATGCACCTCTGTCCCCAGTCAGTTGACGCCCCTCCCCCCAACCAGCACCGCCTTCGTTCATGTACTTCCTCACTCCATCCTTCCACCTCATATTCGGTCTACCTCTCCCCTCTGTCCCTCCACCTCGCTCTCGTACACCCTCTTAGTCATTCTCTCGCTTTCCATACGTTCCATATGGCCGAACCATCTCAAGTTGTTCCTTTTCACACTTTCCAGCACATCTACCTCCACACCACACCTCCTTCTTACTTCCTCATTAGTCTGTCTATCCCTCCATGTAACTCCGCACGCACTCCTTAAGTAATTCATTTCCACTGCTCTCACTCTTGGTCTGAGTCTCTCAACCAACGTCCATGCTTCGCTTCCGTAAGTCAGTGTCGGGATTACCACACTGTCATGCAAGGACTTCTTCACTTCCATACTGACCACCCTATTTCTTGTTACTGCTTTTAGCGTTCCTACAACCCTCTTCCCCTGTTGTACCCTCTCCCGCACCTCTTCATCCATAGTCCCATCTTTACTCAACACTGCCCAGATACTTAAAAGAGTTGACAATCTCCATAGCCTGACCGTTCAGCTTCACCTCACACTCTGTGACTTCACCCCTTTCGAAGACCATAACCTTGCTCTTCCCCGTATTTACCTTCAAATTCCGTTTTTCGCACACTGTTCCAAACTCATTTACCAGACCCTGCAACTCCCATTCATTATCACTCATCAGAACTGTATCATCCGCAAACAGCAGTATAGGTAGCTTCCACTCAATTCCCTCCCTTTTCAGCGATACACCAACATCCACTGCTCTTGATAGTATTTCTTTCATAACTCCATCCATATATACAGTAAACAACCACGTCCACTCTGTCATAGGCCTTCTCCAAGTCCATAAAGGCAACATACACCTTTTGTTTCTTCTCCAGATACTTCTCCACAACACAATTCAGGGTAAAAATCTGATCTACACATCCTCTGGCGGTATACCTTATATATATTAATTATGCAACATATTTTATTAAACTAGAAAATTATACACAGAAGGAAATCCCAAACGTTGAGTCTGCATAAATAATAAGCTAGTATATTCATGAATTTATAATCGTAAGTAAACTTTGGGCTTACTGTAATATATCATTAATGTTTTAATTTATTTCACTGTGATGAATAAAATCGCACATGTGACAACATCTATTTTAGTCAATCTAGCCAAACCAAGTCTAACCTATCTTATGTTAGTGAACTCTGTTTAATATAAACATATTGTAATATAATCATATTAATACATATTAGGAACAGCGGCTAGAGATTATGTTCATGTTTGTACTTCATCTTCCATACTCCCATCTTTACTCATCACACGACCCAAATACTTAAATGAGCCGACATTCTCCATAACTTGACCATTCAACCTCACCTAACGTTTTGTGACTGCACCCCATTTCAAAGACCATTACCATACTCATCCCCGCATTTAACTTCAGGTTACTTTTCTTACACACGTAGGCTATCCAAACATATTTACCTGATCCTGTAACTCCCACTCATCAACATTCATCAGAACTTTATTGTCAGCAACAATAGTACAGGCAATTTCTACTAATTTCCTTCCCTTATCACCAACATCCACTGCTCTTCCTTGAATTGCTTCCATGACTCCAACCATATAAATATCGAACAACCACGAGGACATCACACACCCTTGCTTTATTCCAACATTCAGAACAAAGTACTCGCTGTTCATTCTCCACACACACTGCCGGCTTTGCACCCTCATACATGTTCTTCACCGCTTTCAGCATTATATCAGCTACTCCGTATATTATTAATATTGTCTGCAGTCCTTCTCTATCAACTCTGTCATAGGCTTTCTCCAAGTTCATAAAGGCAGCATACAAGTGTTGTCCCTTCTCCAGATAATTCTCAGCAACACATTTCAAGGAGAAAATCTGGTCTACACATACTCTTCCCTTCCTAAACCCACCCTTGCTCCTCACTTACCCATTTCTCTGTTCTCAATCTCACTCTCGATCACCATCCCACTGTACATCTTCCCTACTATGCTTAGGAGACATATCCCCTTGTGAATGCCACACACTCCTCTCTTTCCCCTTATACAAGGGGATTATCGTGCCTGTCTTCCAGTTTTCAGGCACACTTCCCTTCTCCCATGCTAGTCTACACATGTTCCATACTCATTCAATCACTATCTCACCACCATACCTCAGCATCTCCCCACACACTCCATCTATTCCTGATGCTTTCCCCATCTTCACCATTTTCAAGGCCTCATACACTTCTGACCTCCTGACCCTTTCCTCTTCCTCCACTACTTCTCTTCTTCTACCTCCCTTCCGCATCTCGTCGATACCATGCAAACCGAGAGGTTTTATTTCTTAAAGTTCAATTTCGCAAAACACGTGCTCGCTATCGATGGGTTCTGAAAGATGCTCACCGAAGCTCGTGGAGGTCCTATGTTTCTACGATTACTTCTTCCACTCCTTTTCCTATGGTGTGGAAGAGAATACGTATGATATCTGGAAAGTTTTCGCCCTCCTCTCCACCAGTGTTGAGGATCCAAGGTAATCTGGTGTCTGCACCTGGTGATGTAGCCTCTGCCCTAGCTACTCATTTTTACAAGGTCTCCCAGAGGGATGATGCCAAACCTTGTGCAAGTGCCCGACGTAGCCAAGAGAGACAGTGTCTTAATTTCCGGTCTCATGGCGGAGAAACTTACAATGTTGACTTCAGTATTCGTGAGCTGCGTGCGGCCCTCTCGAAGTGTGGTGACACTGCTCCTGGTCCTGACGACATCCCATATGCCATGCTTCGTCATCTCCCGAATGCCTACTTGGTGTTTTTATTAGACTTGTTTAATAGAATTTGGGGTGAGGGTACTCTACCTGCCAGCTGGAAGTTGGGCATTGTCCTTCTTATTCCTAAGCCTGGAAAGGATCATTGCAATGTTTCTACTTACCGCCTAATTTGTTTAACGTCGTGTATATGCAAATTGTTTGAAAAAATTATCAATGTCAGACTTGAGTGGTGTCTGGAGAATGGCGGCCATCTCTCCCCTTCTCAGAGTGGCTTCCGCAAACTCCGGTGTACTTCTGAAAACCTTATCCGAATTGAATCCTCAATCTGTGAAGCTTTTGCCTCTAAGCAACATCTTGTGGCTGTGTTTTTTGACCTCGAGAAGCTTATGACACAGCCTGGCGACATGGAATTCTGCAGCAACTTCATGCCTTTGGATTATGTGGTCGCCTGCCGGTGTTGCTTAGAGATTTCTTGACTGATCGTGTGTTTCGGGTCCAAGTGGGTTCTTCCCTCTCTGCGCCACTGTGCCAGGAGGAAGGTGTCGCACAGGGTTGTGTCCTAAGTGCATTTTTGTTTGAGGCAGCCGTCAATAGTCTTCTCGACGCTGTGCCTGCTCTCCTCGTCCCTATATGTGGATGATTTGGCTATCTGGTTTTCTGGTTCCCGCATGTCTGCCATTGAAAGACGTATGCAGCTTGCATTGGACAGGATTTCTGCATGGGCTGATTCCAAGGGCTTTCGGTTTTCCCCATCAAAGACTGTGGCTATGCACTTTTGCAGAATAAGAGGGGTTCACCCAGACCCTGATCTAATGTTCTGTGGCAGGAGACTCGGTTGTGTGGCAGAGACAAAGTACTTGGGTCTCACGTTTGATTGCCGTTTGACTTGGGTTCCGCACTTGAAAAATCTGAAGGTATCGTGTATGAAGGCTTTGAATCTGTTAACCCGGGAACTGCAGGAAGACTCTTAAGAGTTCCCCTGGCGGACTGCGGGAAGACTCTTAAGAGTCAGAGAAAAAAAAAATCAACTTTAAACATCGAAACAAAAACAATTTTTTTTTTTTTTTTGCCCCTGGGCCATGCAAAATATCACTCCTCTACCTCCCCTCCTTCCCCACTTTCCTCCCCTCCTTCAGTTATCACCTATTTGCCCTGTTATTCCCTTATTTTGAGGTAAATGTTCGTGCTAACATTAGCGAGTTGCAAGCAGGGCATTGTCATCACTGTTAGCAAGCGAGTGCAAGAGAGAGAGAGAGAGTATCGATCGACTGTCTCTCAGTGGCCTTGGGGGAAATTGGCGGGAAAGCAGGTTGCCTCACCCATACATTATATAACTCGCGGCCTGTATCTCCGATTTTGACCATCCAAACGCTGTTTTCACTCGTTTTATTGTTGTAACAGGTTAATACCTTTATAATCAACCCATAATAGGTGCGTATGGATAAGTATTAATGCTATTTATGGTAAAATTAATATTTTAGTGAAGGAAACAGCTCAAATACATGCGCATACAAACAAACTTCATTGTTTGGGCTAACAAATTCCTAGTGTGGGCGAAAAGATACGTGGGCAAAAGGACTTGTGGGCGAATAGACCGTAAACCCCTATCATATCTTAAATTATTTAATATACGGGACCTAATGAAATAGTTCGGTCGCATTATTTTGTTTTACTAACTATTATGCGATCTTATTCAAATTAGGAAGGACGTCTATCAGTTATTGTGCTACAAACCATCTCAATGAACCTTAGCTAACATGACCCTTCTAAGAAATACAAAGCCGTCTAAATATATTTGAAATATAAAACACACAATACCGGTACTGCAATATATATATATATATATTATATATATACTGTATATACCGGTATATATATAATGTTTAGTGTATATATAATATGTGTAGGCCCATGTGTGTGTCAAAATAAACGAACACTTTTCCCTGTAGTGGGTAGGGAGCATTTTTTATCCCTATCTTTACTGCATAGATGAGAGAGAGAGAGAGAGAGAGAGAGAGAGAGAGAGAGAGAGAGAGAGAGAGAGAGAGAGAGAGAGAGAGAGAGAGGGAGTAGGGTATTCGTGATCGCTGTACAGGACAGTAGATGTGGCAACGTGCGGTATTGAATTGGCTTGGTATTGAGCTGGTATGGTGATGAAACCGACTGAAGAAAAGGTTTGGTCATGAGATGGCATGGTGTTGAGGTGACTCGTCTTGTTTGTGTGGTGAGATGCTATTGTGTTGAGATGTCCTGATACCTCTGGGAATATACACCCGAAGACCGTGGAATGGAATGAAGCCCCGCCCGAAACAGAGTCGTAGTAAAATGATGGTGTGCATTAATAATAGCTCGGAAATCATGTATTGTACAGCCAAGTCAAACTCACAGAGTTTTCCAAAAAGAGGCCAGTCAGCCCTACCAAGACACCAGCGAGGCAAACGGGTAGTTGGAGCAAAGTAAGAGGACTGGACCAACAGTGGATAATGGTCACTACCATGCAGATCATCCAAAACGTCCCAGGAAAAATCAAGGGCACAGTCAGGAGAAGTAATTGTGAGGTCAAGAACAAAAAAAGTGCCAGTCTGAACAAAGAAATGGGTTGCCCTCCCATCATTCAAGACAACCAAATCCAGATCACCAACCAAGGAGGCCAGAAGCTCACCACGAGGATTGGAAAGTGAATCACCCCATATTGGATGGTGTCCATTAAGATCGCCAAGGAGAACAAGAGGTGACGGAAGTTGTCGGATAATGGTCTCTAAATCAGCTCGCAATACTGGGACTGAAGGTGGAAGGTACAGGCAACAGATGGTAAAACACCTTTCAAGGTGCATATGTACTGCTAGAACCTGAAGGGGAGACTGTACAGCAAAGGGAGTGAATGAGACATCGGAACGACAGAAAATGGCACACCCACCACTATGACCACCAACCAGGGGAGGAGCGGAATGGAAGACTGAATACCCCTCAGGTGAAGGCAACGGTCGACGCCCTACCATTGTCTCCTGAAGACAGACACACAATGGATTCAGATCTGCGAGAAGTAATTGCAATTCCTTCCACTTTGCCAATACACCCCGACAATTCCATTGAAGACAAATTGTTGTAGCCATAAGGTGTTACTAATTAAACATGCAAAATATAAAAGAGGAAGAGCACAAATATCTATGTAGGACTTTCGCTGGGAAGGGTTTTAAAGCCCTTCTTCCCCGTGGTGGATCCTGGTCTTACAAATCGAGAGGAGGAGGATGATAATCTAGCGTGTCTATGTTTGAAAGGATCTTTATCTGCAGACACATCCGCCCTAGCAGCAGTATGTGACCGAGGCACATAGACCTTCCAGTAGACTCACTTGCTTTGTCCGCAGCCTTCAGCGAGTGATCAGGTGCCACGGCAGGGTCACCCGGATCCTGACTGTCCCCAACCAAATCAACCGAAAGCTGTTTGCAGGAGGCTGGGTCAGAGGGAGCTGGCGAGCAAGCCGTGTGTGTGTCCGAAGACGAATCCCCTGTCACACCTGAGCTAGGTGGAGGAACTGGAACCCCAGAAAGGCTGTCTTTATCAGCCACCAACGTTGATGCCAAATCATCACGAGAACCCGAGTGAGGGGCACTCTCTGAGCCCCCGTGAGGCACGCTTGTTTGAACCTTAGAAGGAGGGGTCTTCTCCAAAGATTCCTCACTCCTCACCCACTTGAGGTTGGTAATCTCAACCTCCATCTCGACGCCAGTACTTGCTGAATCTGAATTACGACCTGCCACAGAGCCTGTCACATAAGGAGGTTGCACGATGACAGAGGGACCACCAGCCTCAGGTACAGGTAGTGAGGGAGGGTCCACAGGCAGGGGGGCAACTGAAGTTACAGACTTACCAGGAGGTTGCTTGGTAACGGAGGAGACTCGCGAAGGAAGGCCCGTTCGAGGAGCAGAAGACTTGTGACGGCTCACAGAAGGAACATTATGCAGAAGTGCAGCAGGCTTGGACTTTGTTTCTGAGCCAGTACCGATACAAAGGTCAGCTCTGTGGACCTGGGCGTTCTGCGGGCGGGTTCGAAAGAAGAAGAAGAAGAAGAAGAAGAAGAAGAAGAAGAAGAAGAAGAAAGGAGAGATGCGAACGAAACACCAGGGCAAACAAACATAAATGACACACGATCTTTAGCTTCAGCAAAGCTCAGTTTCTTATTCGAACGTAGAGACAATATTATCTCCTGTTCAAATCTATATCGATCTCAAGAATTGGACGAAGCAGTGTGTCCACCACCACAATTCACGCAGGATACCGGACCCGAACAGTCCATACCCTTATGTACTGAACCCCCACAGGAGACGCACACAGATGGTAGTCCCTGAGCAAGTCGTCGGCAGGAATGCCAGATATGCTCAAAATGCTGGCAATGAAAACCACGTCGTGGTCGAGGAACATAAGGCTTAACCTTGTAAAGGTGCCAGGCAGCCACCAGAAGGTCAGGAAGGTCTAAGAGATAAAATGTGAGGATTAGGATCGGTGTGGGGACAAGTTCACCATCAACTGTCTTTTTAATACGGTCAACTTTGATAACATGTTGTGAAGCCAATTCTTCTTGGAGACGCACCTCGTCATATATAACTAGCTCTTTTGCATAAACAACTCCGCGAGAGTGATTGAGCATACCATGTGGAAAACACCCAACCAGCTGGCCGGCAAGTGATGTCAAGGCCAGAAGGCGAGCACTCTGCTCCTCATCTGCTACCTCAACTAGTAGGCTACCATCAGCTTGCGGAGCCATCTTCGGAGAAGGACCACAGGCACGAACTAAATCTCTGTGAGTTTTGAAAATGTCTTGATGTCGCAGATCTAATCCCTCGGGGGCACAAACCACCACAAACTTAGTAAAGGGAACTTGTAAACTTGGCTCAGGAAGGGACCCAACAGCTCTCGGAACACGACAGGACCTACTTGACGGAGGCCTTTGCGTCCTGCCTGCTGGAAAGGCTGAATAGTCACCACAAGAGAAAGGGGAGGATCAGGAGGCGAAACCGAAAGATCGCCAGAGTCGTCAACAGTCAAAGGCAAGTTAGAAGCTATAATACGTATACAGAGCATTCACTGCAGCCGGTCCCATACCCACCACAGAGCCACATTTAGGGGACAAGACAAAATTGCCCCAGGGATCCAGCCAGAGCATACGCCAGGGAAGAAAGGTGTCATGAAGGTGCCTCCGTCCGTCAATTTCGGCACAACACCTAGCTCCCCGGCTTGGCATAAAGGAGCCACAGATGCGACCCCAGTTCTATGGGAATGAGCAGCAGCCACCCACAAACTCCCTCCAACAAAACCGAAGAATATCCAAAACAGAACTCCAATATACGCCAAGTCATTAACAGGAAATCAGGGCAGAGAAGTACGACACCACTGGAAGGCCCCACTCTTACCAGGGATGAAGGGGGAGCACTTGGTCCACGAGGCCGATGAAACCCGAACCCTAGAAAGATAGGCAAGCTACCCAAATAGGTGAGACCATCGGCCACGCTTCAAGCCCCGCCACCGCTCGCAAGGTGGCTCCCCATTGGCGGGGGAGAAAGAGAGAAAGAGATGCCTAAAATACTGAGAGAAGATGAAGGATTGATTTGTGTATTGTTGAAATATAAGGAATAGTCCTGTGGAAGTTCTTTACGGCTAGATAAATGGAGAAATTGGGTTTTGGAAGCATTGAAAGTAAAAAGATTTTCTCTGCCCCAAATGGAAATGGTTGATCGGTCAGAATTTAAGTGTTTTATGGTATCCTCGCATGATGTTTTGAGTGCTTGCTTGTTGGGGGGTTCTGGAAAACTAGTTAAATAGTGTAAGGTAGAGTCATCAGCATATGAATGGATAGGACTGGAGGTACAGTTGAGAAGATCATTAATGAAAATTAGAAAGAGAATTGGAGATAGGACAGAACCCTGAGGAACACCGGAGTTGATAGGTTGAGGAGGTGAACGATGGTCTTCCACAACCGCAGCTATGTGCCCTGGGGCACAGATAAAGAGATAGAAACCGAAGGAGGGTAGCTTATAAATTAGAGATTTGTGCCAGACTCTACCAAAGGCCTTCGATATAGTCTAGCGCAGTGGTTCTTAACCTTTTCAGCACTGCGCCCCCCTTTGGTCAGGAATGTATTCATGATGCCCCCCCCCCCACCCCACCCCACACACACGTCTCTGATGCTTAGAAAACTATTATTTTTATTCATTCGATATGGATGCTTAAGACGCAAGATACTGTAAAAAGGGCGAAAAAATAACCAATCTGCATGCAAGGATTAAAACTAATTAATGGTTTTATGTCAACACTACATGTGGTTGCTCGGAATGACGGTTGTGAATTTTTCCTATCAAAGTTTCTTATCTATATATATATCTTTGCGATTACCCTGTATGCATTTGAATGGCCTAGCCCTATTTTGAACATTAGTTACCCCCCGCCCCTCCTAGCATTGTCAAACGCCCCCCTGGTTGAGAACCACTGGTCTAGCGCAATAGAAAAGGTCTCACAGAAGTCCAGGAAGGAGGATGACCAAGAGTTAGTAAGATATGAAAGGAGAGTCCCAGTAGAGCGATCCTTATGGAATCCATACTGGCGATCTGAGAGTAGATTATGAGAAGATAAATGCTTACAGAATTTTGAAGTAAGAATAGTTTTAAAAACTTTGGAGATGCAAGAAATGAGAGCAATTGGACGATTGTTGGAGGGTTGAGAGCGGTCACCCTTCTTTGGGATAGGTTGAATGAGAGCAAACTTCCAGCAAGAAGGGAAGATGTTAGACGAGAGACAGAGACGAAAGAGTTTGCCTAGGCAGTGAGTCAGCACGGAAGCACAGTTTTTTGTACAACAGGAGGAACACCATCCGGACCGTACGCCTTCTTAGTATTAAGCCCAGAGAGGGTAGAAAGTAAATCTTTAGAAGTGATTAGGATATTAGGCATGAGTAACTGAGAGGGGGGTGGAGAGGGAGGAATAGCACCGGAATAATCGAAGGTGGAGTTTCTAACGAGAGTTTGGGCAAAGAGTTCAACTTTGTCAGAGGAAGAAGTGACGGTGGTGCCATCAGAGTGGAAAAGGGGAGGGAAAGACGAGGAAGAAGAAAATGTTGGAGGGATTTTTGGCTAGATGCCAGAAAGCTTGGGAAAAGGTAGAGTTCGATAGTTCAGTGCATTTATTATTGATGAAAGAGTGTTTGGAAAGTCGAAGAACAGATTTGGCATGATTCCGGGCAGAAACATAGGAAGTATGAGATTCTTGAGTTTGAAGGCGACGGTACCGTTTGAATGTTGAGGCAAACAACATAATGTGAAGTTAAAAGACACTTTTAACAAAGAATAATAATGGGAAACACTAGTGAAAACTCGAAATGGTGTGCCGTTACTGTATTTGTCTTGTCAATAATGGTATGACCACTACTCCTAATCTTACCATTCATAGTTATAGTATAATATACAAGATTGATAACACGATTCTATTCTGACAGAAAACTTCAGAAATTTCGGAACAGCATTTGGTAGGTATAAAGACAAAGTTCAAGAGATCCACAAGGGATTGGAATAAATTAATTGAGTTCTCGAACAGGGCCTCCATACCTGACGCTGTTCTTGACTTGAGGTGTGCTGGCTTAATAATCCAGACGAGTCGATAGCCTAAGTTCTATTTTAACTATTTTAACGAATCCATCCACAGATGACACTACGGCCATCACCGTGATGGGTGCATTAAATATCTCACCATTACCTAAAGTTTCTTCATATTGTATCCAAAAAGCTCGACCCACTCAAATTATTTCATGTAGCTATGCTCTGACCACTCGTACACCTTAAGACACAAAGTCGAACCTTTTCGTATCTCTTAACATTATAAATGAAACTTCGAAATGGAAATAATAGGTAAAACATTGATATGGAGACCCAGCTTAGTCGTGTATAGGTAGGGCAGCATTAGTGTCATAGACTGCACACATAGTGGCTGATAAAGACAAAAACAAAAATAAGTAAATTCTGCAGACGAGCATGGGCCCATCATTGTGAACATTTAGGTGATGGCGTCGCCAGCTGTCTCACCAGCACCAAAATAACCTCACCCTTCAGCCAACAGCTCGGCTCATTCCATTTTATTTTTTATTTTTTTGTAGGCAACCAAGTTCGGACAAATTTGTACACCCAATATAAGTGTTGACCCTAATTGACTCTTCCAACTACTTATATGAACCTCCCGAAATGTACTAACAAATTAGTGGGAAAATTCAATGTAGTGTTTGACAGTTTCGAAAATATAAAAGACAATAATAGTGTCGTGGAGGGTTAACACAAATGAAAATTAAAACATAAATGTTCGAAATCACATACAGATGCCACTGTGGCCATATGCCTGAATGACATTTAGGTGATGGGGCCACCAGGTGTTCCACCTTCACCTAAATGTCCTCAGATTTCATCCACATCCGCGTCCTGTCCAGATTCAGCAGCGCGGCGAGGTTTATGGCGAATTAAATATTATCGTCTGGTTGGTGTTGGGAATTCATGGCTCTCACTAACTACACCTCAAACTTTCATATTCCTACATAGCGTGGGTGACTATTATCGACTGGTTGCTTTATTTACCAATAAAGTAGACGTGCCGTTTTGCCCAAAATCAAAACGGCATACCCAACTCTGCGATGGGTCACAATCATCACTACTAGTCACTATCATCATTACTATCATCAGCATTACTATTATTATAATCATCACTACAACTCTCACCATCATCACTACTACTCACCAACATCACTAATACTGTCACCATCGTCTCTACTGTCATCATTATCACTACAACTATCACCATTATCTTACAATCATCATTACTACTGTCTCCATCATCACTACTAATATGACCATAATCACTACTACTAGTACTGTCACCATCATATCTATAACTGTCATCAATATCGCACAACTACAACCATCATCACTACTATCACTACTATTATCATCATCATCATCATCACTACTATCACCATCATCCCCATCACTTCTAAAGTCAACTAAACTAACTTAACCTAACAAATTCGGGGCGAGTTATTTTCAGGGCGTCATCTCCAGTAACCATCACCAACATCACTACTACTATCCCCATCATTTACTACCATCATCATTGCTACTATCACCACCACTATCACTACTACTTTCACAATCACGACTGCCCTCACTACCATAATAACCATCATCATCACTACTGGCAATATCATAACTTCTACCATAATCGTATGGGCCAATAGGCCTTCTGCATATTTCCATTGTTCTTGTTTTCTTATAATCACCACAACTATCATTACTACACTCAGAAACAATATCGTCACCATTACAGATCATCACCATCAAGACAAATACTATCACTATTACCAACACCATCACTACAAATACCACAATCATCATTGCTGCCACAGAAGAATGTTAGAGAGGGGTATCCATCAGGTGGTGGGGGGGGGGGGTGCAGAGGCAAAACCATATGTTTTACCTCAAATCATAACTATTGCACAAATTCAAAACATCTTTTTTGACTGACCGTCACATTAACGCACCGAATGTTTGTGTGAAGTTTGGTGAACATCCGTCGAACGGTCTAGGAGGAGTATTTGGACAGACAGACAGACATACAGTACATACATTTCGGCCGGCATGGTACCACTATAGGGGGGGGGGGGTACCACTCTGCTTACGCAGAGTTGATTAATCTTAAATTGCCTTGGTCATGTGGTATGCGAACTGCCTATTCCTAAATTGGATGAAGATTAAGGAAATTATTACCATTATTATTATTAATGTTATTATTATTATTATTTCGGGTCTGAATTTAAAATATACCTGTTTCATATGTAAGTGGATGCCAATATTTAGTGTGTGGCACGAACAACCTATTTTCCAGTATCAGGCTAAAGTACACATCAAGCTGAAGGTGATTCAAAGATCATTACACAGAATCAAGAGAGGCCTATAAAATCAAGCCATATTCTCCCCTGCGAGGATCCTTCTTTTCAATAAATTTGAGCGAGCTTACTCGGGATATCTGAGAGAGTTTAGGAGGATGTGGGGAGATGGTCAAGCTTTTGAAGAATGTACGAGATGGAAAATACGATGAGAATGCAAATGAGAAAATATAGGGATAATGTGAATGATTGGGATATTATAAATAACTGTAGGGGATCTTGGAATTTTAATTAATATAATATGCATATGGTAATGAGGAAACATGCGAAACACTGAGAAAGTGCTGGAAATCGATGAGATAATTTGAAGAGTACTTTTTTAGTTAGAGTGGCAATACGGGATAATAAAAGGGACTATGCAACATTGAAAAACGTGGAAGAATATTAGCGTGAGAGAATCGGAGGGAATGTTGGAATATTTGGTAAAATATGATTAATGCGACATCATTTTGAGGGAACACATTGTAAGAGAATATGCAAGATCACCAGCAGCCAGGTATGTCTAACATGTCCCACTGAGAATATATGCAGAGTGTATGCACGCACACACTCACATACACTACATACAAACTCATGTCTACACCCATACATATATAAACACACAAATACACATCACTCGCCCACATCCACGAAATTCTCAATTTCCGTCAATCAAATTAGTCATATCACTGTGTTATAACTGGCTATTACAGACATTATCACATACATCAATATATATATATATATATATATATATATATATACCGGTATATATATTGAGTATATATCACAAATACACGTGAGCCACTAAATGTTTCTAATCTCTCAGTGCGGTTCGAACCGCCGACCATCAGGACGATAGCCGACGCTTTAATCAACCGCGGTGGTGTAGTTGATTAAAGCGTCGGCTATCGTCATGATGGTCGGCGGTTCGAACCCCACTGAGAGATTAGAAATATATATATATATATATATATATATATATATATATATATATATATATATATATATATATATATATATATATATATATATATATCACATAATTATCTGTCATTGCTGTTTTACTAAATTTGTATCGGTAATGATTCCGTAAATCATACTGCCCAAAAGCGTCGCTCAACGTAAACCCTTAACGCCTCGACTGAATTGAATTAACAAGCCACAAATAGGAGAGCTTGTTTTAGCCAGCCAACACCAATATTTTTAATTTATCTTTACCGCCATCATTAAATTGGTCCCTCACTCCCTGACTAACATAAGCTTGATAGTAACATGTAAAGGTATTACAAGTCTTAAAAGTCTTCAAATCTTCTAACGCATATCTCACAGCCCCAACATATCATATTGTCTAAAAGCGGCTACCTAAGAATGTAACTAATCCGGCCAACACATATTTACATGCTTCCCCTTTCATTCATTAAGTTTAACAGCCCACGTAGACGAAGAACTTTTTGATATCCCACCAAGAAGCGGAAAAGGGTACATAGGAAATGATTGTGTCTATCGGATTGATTATCTGTACTAGACATACACAAAGTAAACAAGATAAATAGACAACTGCGATACTTGTTTTGTTTATAATTCCCTATGTATATGCATACATTATTGTGTTTTTTCATCAAGGCACGTATTACAGAAATCCAGACTGAAAAATAAAGGTGTTTCCATTCACGAACAGTTTGCAAGTAATGGATATATACTAATGTTGATTGAAGGTTGGTATAATTACACTCAAGCAAATAGAGTTACTGCCAGGTGGCATATTAGGTAATGTTAAGAGCCTGCTTAAAAGCTGTATGTGCACACAAAAATGTAAATTCTGCGACACCAACCTAATGCCCACCAGCATTTCCACTAAGGAAACCAATGTCGCCCTAACAGTTTTCTAATGTATAGTAGACTGAAGTTAATTATATTTGTATTTTACCTAGTATATGAATTGCCGGATTTCATTCAAGCACTTCGAGAAGTCAGAATATACATGGATGTTTGTCCTATAGTCAAAAGTATAGACCAATCAGATGACTATACCCCTTCATTATGAATGGCAATGTTGTAAGAGGACAACAGTGGAAAACATGTACCGGTAGTCCGACAGTGGAAGGGTGTATTTTGCCTAAACCTAAAATTCTCGGTTAAAGTTCTATTCTTTGCTGATTTTCCATCACCAGTGTGTATATAATAAGATCCTGGGGTGCGTGGAGTTGTCACCTTTTGGCAAATCGAATATTTATGTTTATACCACATAGTCATTCCACTGTCATTGCCAAGTCTAACACAATATGAATTTTGGGAACAAATAATGGGACAGTAATTACTGTCATAAACATAAAACATACAATTCTTACATTGTAATTGTTTGACTACACCTGCAGTACTCTTTCACAGCTATATTACAATAATCTACATATTTAATTTGCAACACAATAACTAGTTAACTATTCATTGGCAGTAATCACATTTGTCATTAAAATATATCCTATCACCTTCATTTTCAGCCTGCAATAATTGTTTGATGAAATAACTAAACCAATCACTTCCTTCCTGAAATGCACAACAAATAGTACACATTACGAGGGTTCTCGTACAATCACAGCTCCGGGTAATACATGGTGTGTTACTTGTAAGCTACATGATCATTTGATTTGTCCAAGAAACTCCTCCGAAACAAGTTGGGTATGTGAGCCATCCTCACATTTCCATCCATAATCAACATTATTCATTGGTGGTGGTCTGAGCTCCAAAGGGTTCCTCCAGTAGGCCACTTAGATATGTGCAAGGGCCACATTCTCTCTGAAAGATTCATTGGTGGGGGGCAGACTTGACTGTTTTGGTGCAGAGGCCATACTTCGTCCCACTCCATTCGTCCAAATGTTGCACGATCCTCGGGTTATAGAAGAACAGTGTAGCTGACCATAACATGCCAACATGGTTGGCAGCAAAGAAGTGTGGCATCATCTCAGATACAGCTTTAAAATGCAGTGCCCAGTCAGATTCCCATTCTGCTCTTATGTACTTCATGATTGTAAAGGTTGGCTTAATCAAGCAATCAAACCAGAGTTTGGTTGTGATGCTTCTTGATAGAGATCATCCAGGGCAATCTGTAAAGGGTACTTCACACAGTCAGGAGTGCAAGCTAGAATCACTAGTAGATGAAAATTCCGATTCCTGGGCCTATTCGCGGTGAAAATCGATGACTCCCAGTGACTCTAGCGATATCCTAGTGACTCCTGTTAGACTCCTAGTGTCTCCCTGGTCCTGTCCGACAAAATGTTCGGCGTGTTTAAGGTGGGCATTCGCTAAATACACCATGAAATTGATTTTTCAGCTCAATTTTGAAAATCCCACCCAAAAATCACCTGATATGTTCCCTGCCGTATCATAGATCATCATGGCTCCCATACAATTATTTATTGTCCTACCCCGCTTTAACTGGACACAACTCACATGCTTCAGCCAAGATTTAACACCCTGGACACCAGGTACGCGTGACGCGTATGGTACACAAACTGTGAAGTTTCTGTATAAATATCGCCAATTTTTTACTTAATATATGCCCAGAAACACAAACCATGAATTATATAATGGTAAAGAACTTCTGATGAAAATTGCAACTCATTCACTTCGAAAGTTTTATTATTATTATTATTATTATTATTATTATTATTATTATTATATGAGATACCGAAGTCTCCAACCAGGGTGCAGAAACACCATCAAGATGAATCCACACAAAACACCCGGAGGCACTGGAGAGAGACTACAGCAACTTAGGAAAAAAAAAAACATATACTGTATACTGTACTGTACATATACATATATTAAACACAGATAACATATTAAATGCAGTGTAGGATATCAAGTATAAATATAATACAATAAAATAGAATAAAATAAGTTTAAAAATTTGAAATAATGCTGCAAAAAAGCATTAACTCTAGACTTAAAAATGGAGATATGAGCTGAATTGACTAGCTCATTTGGCAACTTATTCCACAAGTCAACCATGGCCGCCACAAAACACCGTGAAAACTGTGTAGTAGAAAAATTAACACGGCTCATGGCAAGATCATTAAGATTGCTTGTGAATCTAGTTGCACGAGCCCGCGGACATAGGGCCCAGGCAGAACCCCATGTAAGGGATGCTGGGGGTTGTTAAAAACTTTAAATAAAAGACTAAGGGCACCAACTTTACGTCGATGACACAGATCATAATTTATACAGAAATTTCTGATAATACAGAAATTTCTGTAATTTTTTTTTTTTTTTTTTTTTTTTTTTAAGAGACCATGAACGGAGGAAGGAAAAACACAGATAAAACAAAAAGGTCCATGTGCCTAAAGGCATCCTCCATTCATAAAATGTTTGTAACAACTGGATTTAAACATTTGTTGATTGTAAGTTTGTGGAAAGCAATTCGAGGGAAGTGAATTCCAAAGAGTAGTAGCTCTGGGGATAAATGAATTCTGATAAGCAGAAGTTCTGCATTGTGGAGGAGAAAGTGTAAATTCATGGGCGCTCTCAGCTGCCCTAGTTCTACGGGGAAAGATGTGGAGAGGCGGCACAATTGAAGCAAGTTCCTCGGAACAATTGCTGTGAAATATCTGTAGAATAATGCAAGGGATGCAACGTTTCTTCGTATGGCTAATGTAGGAAGGTCCTGTGTGATTGCAGGGTTATTGATTAATCTAATATCTTTATTTTGAATTTTGTCCAACTGCCTCAATGCAACCACTCCACTTCCACCCCACAGAGGTGAACAGTAATCCATCTGAGAGCGCACATGACTTTTATATATTACGGCCAACTGCTCGTCAGTGAAGAATTCTCGAACTCTGTACAGGAGTCCCAGATTTTTAGAGGCATTCTTAGCAATGCTTCTAACATAATGTTTCCAGCTCAAGTTAGTAGTTAATGTTACACCGAGAATGTCAATACTAGGGGAAGTGGGAATATTTACATCATTAAAAAATATATGGGAGTCAGTGAGATTCTGTCGGTTAGAAAATTGAATGTACTTGGTTTTCTGTGCATTAAAGGAAACTAGATTCTCTTGTCCCCATTCATTAATTCTAGAAAGGTCCTGGTTCAGAGAAATTGCAGTGTTTATTTTTGAATTTATAAGATCGGGTTGGGTGAAAGAATTGGTAAATGTGAAGGAACTGTGGAGTGTTGAGTCATCTGCGTAGGAATGTATTGGATTATGAGTGGTAGATATGAGATCATTGATATGAATGAGGAACAGAGTTGGGGCCAAAACTGATCCCTGGGGAACACCAGCATTTATTGAGTGAAATTGAGAATAAAGGCCATCTACCATTACACGTATTTTTCTGTTATGAAGATAAGAAGAAATTAGTGGAACTAATGATGCAAGGCCGTAGTGTGACATCTTCGACAATAAGGATTGATGCCAGACTCTATCAAATGCCTTTGATATATCCAGTGCTATTGTATGTGTTTCACCATGTTGGTCTGTAGCTTGGTTGATTTGATGCGTAAGAAGGCAAAGAATGTCTGCAGTTGATCGACATCGTCTAAAACCATATTGCCTATCACTGATTAATTTATTATTCTCAGATGCTTAATTATGTGATTATTTAATATAATTTCAAAAACTTTGCCAAGAGTGGAAGTTATAGCTATTGGTCTGTAGTTTGATGGATCTGAAGAGGCACCTTTTTTAGGAACTGGATGGATGTTTGCTTCTTTCCAGGGTACTGGGAAGCATGAGGTATGAGTACACAGACGGAACAAATTTGCCAATACAGGAGCGAGCACCAAGGAGCAATTCTTAAGTACTATTGGAGGAATTTCATCTGGACCAGGAGCCTTATCTACTGAGAGATTCTGCAAAATAGTTTTGACATGTCTGGTGTGGATCTTAAGTGAGGGAATTTCAGGTGAATTAAAATTAAGTACAGGGACATCTTGATTTATTTCATCTAAGGTTGAGTTGGTGGAGAAAATATCTGCAAGAAGGTTAGCTTTACCTCGTGGGTCACTTACAAGATTGCCAGTCGGAGATTTTAATGGTGGAATGGATGAAGCAGTAGTGAAGTTGGATTTGAATGAGTTAAGAGTAGACCAAAATATTTTGTTATCATTTGGATTATTTAGAAGTTTATTTGCCTGCTTATGGAGAAAGTTTGATTTAGTTAGGTTTAATACAGTTTTGGCATGATTTCTGATGTTTCTAAAGTAATTAAAGGCTTCATGTGTTTTTGATCTTGTGTATGCATTGTAGGCTATTGCTTTTTGTTCAGTTACTCTAGCACAATTATGGTCAAACCATTTAGGTGAATTAGATCTTTTACTGTACTTTTGATGAGGAATAAAAGTTTCCATTCCAATTTTTACAAAATCTTGTATGTGGCTCAAGGTGGAGTGTGCATCATTAGAAAAGAAAGAGGTCCAGGGAATATCAATAAAGAAACCTTGAAGACCCTCCCAGTCTGCCCTATCGTAATGCCATTTAGTCACCAAAACAGGTTCAGAGTGGGAAGGTGTGGTAGGTGATAGACAGGTGGCCTGTATCAGACAGTGATCAGAAGATCCAAGTGGGGACCTCACTGTAACATCATAATTTTCTGAATTGGTTGTTAAAAATAAGTCCAGTAGGTGGGAATTATGATTAGGATTATCTGGTACACGGGTGGGTTGGTTGACTAGTTGAATGAGATTAAATGAGTCTGCAAATAGCTCACATTCAAGACCAGCATCATCAGTCCTGGCTGAATGAGTGAGCCATTCAACATTATGGACATTAAAATCACCCAACACAGTGATTTCAGAAGAAGCATTTAAGTTGAGGACACTGAGTTGTGAGGACAGAGAATCAAAAAGACTTTGCTCTGGAGGAGTATTTGGGGAACGGTAGATGCAACATATGTATTTAAATTTACCAGCAGAAATTAATTTGTATATAGAATAACCAAAATAGGGACAATTGAAACTAGTAACCTCCTCCAGGGCAACTTCAGATTTTGCGAAGCAACATACACCACCTTTAGGTCTGAAATTTTGGAGCAGTTGATAACCTGGAAAATTAAATCTAGATGTGTCAGATGTGGATGCTACTTGAGTCTCTGTCAAAAAAAGGAGAGTAGGGGATTCTGCTTGAAGAAATTGGTGTACAGAATTGATGTTAGAGTGAAGTCCCCTTATATTACTAAAGAAATAGCTGTACTGACAAGCAGCTTTGGGACGTTGCAATGCTCTTGACACAGTCGCATGATGACGACCGGGAGGGCCCTGTGTCAATAACCCAACCCTGCCGGGGTGGATATCCGAGGGACCACCAGGTTTGCTCTTAACAATTGTACTGCCATATTTATAAGGTAAGTGTATGGTGTTACATGTATGATATGTAGTGGGAAGAGTAGTATTTTATGGATAGAGGATAGCGATGTAGGGCAATGTCGTGAAGTTGGATGTGTATGTTATATAAAGAGGGTTTACCTGATACCCCTGATGTGTGAGGCAGAGAGATATGTATCCAGCTACCAAGGCCTGGGAGAGAAAATGGAATTCAGGCTATTCCCTGAGTCTCCCGAAACCTTGGCGGTAGTACTTCCCTGGGCGGGGCTGCCTACCCCTACTACCTACAATATCAAGTAGTATCAAACTTTAACCTTTATTTTCTCAAAACGGATTATTTAGTATATTGCATATATCAAAAAGGCATCTGCTCAGCCATTTATGGAAATTTTTTAATGATTTAGGTGTCATTTTAATTGTAATTTAAAATTGTTTTTTTTTTGTAAGAGGGAATTGCTCTAACTTAATTCTAAGTATTGATAAATCTTATTTTTGTTTAATGTTCTCACTCATTTCATGAATATAATTATTATTTGTTTTAAATATTCATAAATGCTTTCATTAATGTCCTACATAAAATTCCTCCTGGCAAAATAACATTTATATAGTTCTTTCAGGGGTAGAACAATGAAACCTCTAACTATAGTCTGGTCTATCAGAGTGAGAACTGAGCGATCTCTGCCATACCTATAGCTTACTCTGACTGGTCCTTTTACTTATATATTTTCTAGATCTCGAGTGACGGCGTCTCTTCCGTGGATTGACCTCCCATTCTACCAAGATTGGAAGCCAAAGCGTCACATTTTCCCCTGGCCCCTCAACTTTCTCTTCATAATTGCTGAGGGGCACAGGGCCCTTGGTTGGGCTTTGGTTTCCCGGGCGTTTGCACACCCTCCTCAGCTCCCCGCCATGGAGTGGCTTCGGTCACCCAGGCTTTATTGTGGTCGGTGGGGAGGGTTCTGTGGGGGCGCTCGGTTATGGCCTTGGCCGTGCTCGGGGCCTTGGGGCTGTTCGGCCAGACAGCTTGGGGAACAACAACAACAACAACAACAACTATAGTAATTTTAAAGCTATAGCCCTTTAAAAATGGCCAAATAATTAGCAAAATACTATTAATTATAATATGCTATATGCTTGATATTATATATATTTAGATCCCTGTTATTTATTTTTATTTGTTTTCTATATTCCAACTACTCCCTCTCGGGCATAGGCTGAGAGCCTGTACATTCCACCACTCAACACGGTGAAGCCCGTGAGGTCTTGTTCCAGTCTGGGGAGTGAGACATGTGAAGCATCCATCATGGCTTGAAGCAGCTCCATCTCTGAAACGGCTGGTGGCTTCGCTCAAGTGCTTCACCGTCTCACCCTCCAGACTCAGACCCTCACTCTCAGAACGCCACCTATTGAGCAGTGAACTCACTAGGCATTGTCCCCCTATAACATATTTTGAATATGGGAATATTCATTCAGTGTTATTTAATCGGAACAATGAGGGTATTTTTTTGGCATTTCGGTGGGCTTTGTGGTAATGCACTGATACTAGGTACAGCACAAATTCAATCCCAATAATATCTTCCCATTGACATATCGGGATTTGAACCCGGGTCCATTGGATTACCAATCCAGTGGCATGACCACTCCACCACACCTCCCCAAAACACCTGGCAAAACATATTTTAAAACATGCTTAACCTTGCGTTATTATTTGACTGCCATAAGATTATTTTTAATGTTCCTTCTTCTATAAAAGGCAGGTGCCCCTTAAAGTTTTTACCACGAGTCGGACCACTCCCAGTGAGTCCTGGTGACTCCCACTGACTCCCTTGTGACTCCCAGTGAGTCCTAGTGACTCCTGTTAGACTCCCAGTGACTCCCTTGTGACTCCCAGTGAGTCCTAGTGACTCCTGTTAGACTCCCATTGACTCCCGACTGTCGGCCCTGTCCGACAAAATGTTCGGCGTGTTTAAAGTTTTCGCCAAGAGTCGGACCACTCCCAGTGAGTCCTGGTGACTCCCAGTGACTCCCCTGTGACTCCCAGTGAGTCCTGGTGAATCCCAGTGACTCACGGTGATTCCTATCTGATTCGCGGACAGGTTTCTGTTTCAGTTTTCAGTTTCACCGGGAGTCACTGAGATAAAGATAGGTAATACATGCGAGTCACTGAGGGTCACTGGGAATCAACGGGAGTCACCAGGAACCACTGGGAGTCACCGAACATGCTATCCAAGCGGCAGGGGTGCCCACAGAGATACCTGTAGAGGGCACACATGTAATTAACCCTTAAAAAGCGGCTCACCACATAAGTCGTATTTAATAAAGCTGGACTATGTGGCGGCGCTCGACATAGGTCGAGTGGCAATTTCAGCACGTAATGTTGCTGAGAGAGAGAGACAAGTGGTGGCAGGAGACTAGCGAGCGTATGACTGCTCCAGACCACCGCGGCGAACCTACTGACACGAATCTCAGCTCCCTCCTCCCTCTCTCACTCGCTATATACGGAATTGTATCGGGAAAGTGGCTAATTACATGCTTTTTGCACTCGCGTTGCACGGTTATTGCAAGAAAACTAGCCATCATAAAAGGATCGTTATGGTGTCATTCGAAAGCTCTGTTTATGCCCTTTCAGGGATAGATACTTGTTTTACGTTCTGGGTCTTATTTAGGCATGAAAATGATCACGTAAACAGCCCTATTTTGGCTAAAAACACCCCGCTGGGCGGTACATATAAATAAACCGCATAGGCCGCTAAAGAAGGGTTAAGGGGCGACTATTCCTGGGTGTGTGTGGTGAGCGAAGCGAGCCTACTCAGCTGGGGATCCCCCCCCCCCTATAACATTCTGCACATTTTATGAAATTTAGGCGCATTCTGAGGCTAACGCAAAGTGAAGTGAAGGTGCATTATGAATAATGATATTCATATAAACCTGTAATGCTCCTCAACTGAAAATATAATATATACGGATACTTAAATGTTTATGATTGGAGGACACCACTGTGGCTTAAAGTCTACAGCAATCTCGGCAGTTGCTGATATGTGTTGGAGTTATTATCATAACTTGTTGGGGAAGAGGCTCCCATTGGTGGTGGCGATGGGGAATTATTATTTTCTGCTTAGTTATGGCGGGTCTGATGATGGTGGGGGTGAATGAAGGTGGTTTTGTTCAGTTTGGTGGAGCTTCTTCTGGATTGACGAGAGTGGTGGAGACGTGTTTGTCTGAGTTTTGAAATGTCAACTTCTCTTGGTGCTGGCGAGTGGTGTTTTCGATTACATCTTCGAGGGGCGTTGTAGTCGCTGGGGTAGACTTTGAGCAAGCGGTATAGAAAGAATTACACAGGCATGACCGAGCTGCGCTGTATCTATTAACAATGTCACTGGAATGTATTGAATCTGTAGTTTTCCTGGTCACAATTCATATATAGGCATAGTATTAACCTGTGTAAGTACAATTGCCCACATAAGTTTTTATTCACTCCGTGAATGTGTGTAGAGAAGGAAATGACTGTAGGAGAGGTATTTAATAATGTGAAGATAGTATGGTCAATGTTACAATACCCTACATTTATTCTCCAAGATCTCAAACTCCCCTTACCTAACACAAGCAAAGTAACCTAACATATAATTATAACCTAACCTATAATTATAACCTATTGTATGTAAATAATAATAATAATAATAATAATAATAATAATATTTATTCATTTAGCAATTTACAGAGTTGGTACCACATAGTATGTTACAAATATGACATGTACCAGCCTTGCATAATTCCAACTAAGGATAGCCCAATAAGGCCGTTAGGCGTTTTTCCATTGGGGTCCTTGTGGGATTAGGTTAGCTGGGGAAATGGGGAGGATAAAGAAATCGATACTTTAGAGAAAGTATTTCTAGGGGGTTATTTTAAGATACCTTACATCCTATAGTAAATATCAGTAATCCGTAATCAGTAATCATTTCAGTTTGGTTTGTCTATATCTTATGTCGTATTTAGTAGTAGACACAAGCTTGGCGCTCCCTTCTCGCAGCTGTCCGGTTCAGGTGTTCCTTCAGGCTACGTCTGAAGGAATACAGTGTTCTCTTTTCACGGACTGACTGGGGTAGGTCGTTCCAGTCTTTGATGGCAGTGAAGAAGGGGACCTTAAAATTAAACATCCTGTTTCTTGTATTATGTCCACTCCTCTCATTTGCTTTAACAAAATCATTCTTTAGATACTCTGGAGCTCTGTCATAGAAAATTTTGAAGGCATTAGTGAGCCTGATTTGTTTGGCCCTGTCAGAGACATTGAGCATACCTAGTGACTGAAGTTGTTCCTGGCCAACATGTGATCTGGGTCCTAGGTTCAGCATGAACCTAACCATTTTATTTTGAGTGACCTGAAGTTTGTGCTGTGCTGATTTAGATGATGCAGAGTACCAGGATGACACAGAATAGTCAAAATGACATTGAACAAGCGCTGGGCAGAGGGTCTTTTTGGTCGCCGCGGGCAAGCATCCCACCTGTCTATACAGGTATTTTATACGTGCTCTACACTTACTCAGGATAGATTCCAAAATTGTTTCACCTGACAAACTCGCGTCCAGTTTTAGTCCGAGATATTTAACTTGTGACACTGTTGTTATAGGAATATCATTACAGTTGACCGTGAAGCCCACAATGTCTTTCAGTTTGCGTTTTGTTCCACATAAGATGGCTTCCGTCTTGCCCAGGTGAAGAGATAGTCTATTGTCCACTAGCCATTCACTACATGATTCTAGTTCTTTGGAAAGTGAAGCGGCAATACTTATTGGGTCTTTTCCTGAAACCAGAAGCACGCTGTCGTCTGCATACAGTAATAATTTACATGAGACGCTCAGTTCCATGTCGTTCACATAACAGAGAAAGAGTAAGGGACCAAGGATGCTTCCCTGCGGGACCCCACAGTTAATTGGCATAGGATCAGATATAATATATTATCATCAATTTTGACTCTTTGGGTTCTACCACTAAGATAAGATTTAAACCAGTTCACAGACCCAATGCCCATTGCTTGTAGTTTATTACATAGGATATCATGGTCTACTGTGTCAAACGCTTTTTGTAGATCAAGAAGAACCATACCGGTGTAGTTACCTTTAGAAATTTCTTTACGAATGTGATCCGTTAAGTGGATGAGACAGGAGTCTGTCGAGTACATGCATCTGAAACCTGATTGAAACTTATAGAATAGATCATTTTGTTTGAGGTAGTGTTCAATTTGGGTGTATACCGCTCTTTCAAGGATTTTAGATACAATACATAATATGCTAACTGGTCTGTAGTTGCCAACTTCTAGTTTATTTCCTTTCTTGAATAGAGGGGTTACAATAGCTTCCTTCAGTTCAGCAGGTACAGTGTTGGTGTTAATTGACAAGTTGATGATGTGGGTTAGGGGGCCTGCTATACCAATGGCTCTATCTCGTAGAAATTTGGCAGGAATTTTGTCTGGTCCTGTGCTTTTATGTACATTTAGGTTAGACAGCTCGTCAAAAGTGTATTTTGGTGTAACATTTTGCAATCCAAATGTGTTCGGGTGTATGTCTTTATCTCTGTAGAAATTTCGAAAGGTGGCCGTTGTTGTCGTGTTTTTATTGAGAGGTTGAGGTAGGTTCTGTGCAAGTGTGTTTGCTATGGAGGTGAAGAAGGAGTTGAAGTAGGTTGAAATTTGTCGTTTATCGTGGCAAACCTGATCATTAATGGTGAGAGCAATATTAGTGTTAGACGAATCCCTTGTCTTGTTGCTGTAGCCTGTTGTTTTTAGGTGCCTCCATAGTTTCTTTGGGTTATTCTGATATTCTTCTGCATTATTGTGAAAATAATTAGTTTTCGCTGATTTTATTTTCCTACTTAGTTTATTCCTGGCCCTGTTGAACTCATGTTTCAGACCTTGATCCTGTCTATGTTTCGCTAGCCTTTTTAACAGATTGTCTCTGTGTTCCAGATGGTGTAGTATGTCATTGTTGATCCATGGGTCTGACCTTGCTTTAAATCGTATGTCTTTCAGAGGAGCTATTTCGTCTAGGATGTTTGTGATGATGGTTCTGAAGCCAACCCATGCGTCATTAACGTTTGTACTTCCAAACACTGGAGACCAGTCTGTATTCCATAAAATGTCCAGAAGTGTTTCTTTATTGTAGTTTCTGAGTGACCTTGTTTTTCTCTAGGGTAATTTTTGTGGTTTTCCGTGTGCAATATGTGACGAAGTGATCACTTATCCCAGTCTGTATAACCCCTGATTGGGATATTTTATCCTCTCTGTTACAGTTTATGTGGTCTAATATTGTGGCAGTGTTCTCAGAGATACGTGTGGGGGTTTGATGAGTTGTTTGCGATTGTGCATTGTCAGTACATGCCTATATTCTCGTACAAGCCTATTATTTCGTTGTTTGTAACACAGGTTAAAATCCCCTAGTATGATGGATTCATTCCGAGGGTCTAGCGATGACAAAGTTCGTTCAAATTTGGTCAAGAATTGTGTGTCGTCTGGTGGCCTATAGCACACCCCAATTGTGATGGGTCTAGTCCTCGGCAGGTGTAGGTCGATCCACATAGCTTCGTGATTTTCTACATGGAGGTCGGTCCTAGTTGTGTGTGTGAGGTTGTTTTTTACATACAGACATACTCCTCCTCCATGCCTATTGCGATCATTCCTAACCATATTGAAACCTTGAATGTTTATTTCACCATCCTTTATACTTGAATCCAGCCAGGTTTCTGTGATTGCAATTATTGAAGCTTTGGCCTTATTAGCTAACAAGTTTATTTCTGACAATTTATGGTACATTGATCTGGCGTTAATGTGGATAAGATGGAGCCCTTTGTTGGTGAACACTCTGTATTCATCTTTGATTTTGAATGTGTCCTGGCTGGATTCTGAGTTGTTAATACTTGGATCATTTACATTAATATTCGGTAATGAATGCAAGGCACACTTATTGCAAAGGAATTCCCGTTCTTCACTGTTGGTCTTCTTAGAGATGCACTTCATGTGCGCTACATGTTTACACTTTACACAGTTTTGGATCTTCTGACGTCGTGTTATGAGTGATTCACAAATAAAACAAATGGTTTCGCGATGTTGTACAGCTGAGTTCCTACATTTAACACATTCAACTTCATTTCTACTGTTAACGTAAGTACATCGGTTATGAACAATTTCATTACAACTGTTGCATTGTAAAAGTGAACTCCTATTGTTGAAACCAATATTACAGATTATACATAGTTTTTTCTTACTGTTTATCATACGACTCGAGGTGTGGTTTGGTCCGCGCCGATCAGCTGTTTGTGCGGGAGAGGGCGGGGGATACTCGCGGTCGGGCTGTGGTTGTTTGCTGTTGTTGTTGTTGTTTTCGTTGTCCGTTGATGCTGCTTCCCTGTTGATGTATTTGCGAGTGCTACCTGTTTTTATTGTTGTTCTTGTTGCATGTTGTGCTACTTGGGTCGCCGATATCTGTGGTACAAAGGAGTACAAAGGAGTACAAAGGAAATCAAGCAACAACAAATCTAATGACCCTTCTAGGCTGCTTGTCCTCCAAAACACTGAGGATCAAGTGTCCAAACAGTGGTTTAGAGTGGGTAAGGGAACATTGGGAAGTGAACTACTGCCCTGGAACTAATGTCCGTGGCAGGACTAGGAAGTTAGTAGGGGACATATGGGTTAGTAACTGAGGGGAGGATAAAATAAAGTTATTCATTTACAAACGCAGTCAGTCGCGGGTTTGATGCGAGATATTTGTCTAGGCGGAGTTTAAATGAATCAACGGTGCTGCAGTCTATAACGTCTCGGGAAGCCCATTCCACAAGTTGACAACTCGATTGAAGAAGAAATTCTTAGATTCGTGTGAGTTAAAAGATTTACCAATAATTTTGCAACCGTTTCCCCGCGTGTAATTAGATTGGTTGATAGTGAAGTACTTACTACAGTTCATATTGTCGATGCCTTTGATGATTTTGAACACTTGAATTAAGTCACCTCTTAATCTGCGCTGGGCTAAAGGAAATAGATTTAATTCTCTAAGATGCTCTTTGTATGGTTTGTTCTTTAGGCTAGGTATCATTTTGGTAACTCTACGTTGAACTCGTTCTAGCTTGTTTATGTCTTTTTGGTAATAAGGGCACCAGCATTGAACGCAGTATTCCAGAAGAGGGCGGACTAAGGAATTGTAAAGGGTTAGGATAACGTCTTTGGATTTATGCTCAAATGAACTGCCTATAAAGCCAATTATTTTGTTTGCCTTCTTAACAACTTCTGAACATTGTTGACTCGGTTTTAGGTTACTCGATATTGTTACTCCCAGATCGGTTTCTCTGTTACATTCTTAAGCTGAGTGCCATTCATCGAATAGTTTGCTTTCTCATTTAGGTATCCGATATGTAGTACTTTACATTTATCCGCATTGAAACTAATTTGCCAAATTTGGGCCCAATGTGACAATTTATCTAGATTGTGTTGCATATCGTCAACTTGATCTTTTGAGAGTACGCTATTTGCAATTTTTGTATCGTCAGCAAATTTTGAGATTGTACAGGTGAGACCCTCATCTATGTCGTTGATGTAAATTAGAAAGAGAATTGGTCCTAGTACCGATCCCTGGGGTACCCCGCTACTTACATTGGTCCATTTAGATGCCTTACCGTTTATGACTACTCTTTGCTTTCTGTCGCTGAGCCAATTTTCTATCCATTTCAACACACCGTCTTGTATTCCATGCGCTTTTAGTTTTAGCAGTAAACGTTTGTGGGGAACTTTGTCAAAGGCCTTTTGAAAATCAAGGTATATATCTACAGCTTTACTCTCATCGTAGAGGTTGAGGATATCATGAAAGAAGTCTAAGAGGTTTGTTAAACAGGAACGTTTTTTACGAAAGCCGTGTTGAGTATCTTTAAGTATGTTATTTTCCTCTAAGTGATTTACGAGTCTGTCTCTTATGACCGTTTCTAGCATTTTACATACAACTTAGGTTAAGCTAATTGGACGATAGTTACGGGGTAGGGATTTGCTGCCTTTTTTTAATATTGGTGTTACGTTGGCTATCTTCCACTGATCAGGCATAGTTCCAGACTGCAAGGATTTATTGAATAGTAATGTCAGTGGTTTGGAGTGCTCATCCTTAGCTTCCTTATGGTATTAACCCGGGAACTGCTGGGAGACTCTTAAGAGTTCCCCCAGCGGACTGCTGGGAGACTCTTAAGAGTGAGTGAAAAAAAATCCTTTTGACATCGAAAAAAAAAAAATATATTTATTTTTTATTTTTTTTTTTTTTTTTTGGCCCCTGGGCCATGCAAAATATCACTCCTCTACCTCCCCTCCTTTTCCACTTTCCTCCTCTCCTTCAGTTATCACCTATTTTCCCTGTTATTCCCTTATTCTGAGGTATATTTTCGTGCTAACATTAGCGAGTTGCAAGCAGGGTGTTGTCATCACTGATGCCAAGCGAGTGCAAGAGAGAGAGAGAGAGTATCGATCGACTGTGTCTCAGTGGCCTTGGGGGAAATTGGCGGGAAAGCAGTTTGCCTCACCCATACATTATACAACTCGCGGGCTATATCTCCGATTTTGACCATCCAAACGCTGTTTTCACTCGTTTTATTGTTGTTTCAGGTTAATACCTTTATAATTAACCCATAATAGGCGCATATGGATAAGTATTAATGCTATTAATGGTACAATGAATATTTTAGTGACGGAAACACCTCAAATACGTCAGCACAGGGGGACGTTTCCAATTACCCCCATGCGCACTTGTTAGGTTAATGGTAACGCTGCGGGTAGTGTAGTGTAGTGTTGGTGGAGTGGGTAATAGCTAATTCCCTACATTAATCGCATTCCACTTCTTTTCTGCTGGCAACGTAAGTACATCGATCGTGTACGGTTTCATTACAAATTCTACATTGTGAATTTGGACTCCTTTTGTTGAATCTAATATCGCACACTGTACATAGCTTCCTTTTATTGTTCGTCGTACATCTGGCGGTGTGGTGATCAGCTGTGCTTCTAGGGTGTGAGCGCGAGGGTAGGGGACTGTCTGTGGCTATGTCTCCCCCTATGACCCCTCCCAGCCCAACCTGTATTTGCTGTTTGATGTTGTTGTCCTTATTCCTGGCTGCTCCATTGTTGATGTTGTTGCGACTGATACCTTTCTTCCTAGCTGCTCCGGTTACATGTTGAGCCACCGATAGTGTTGGGTTGTGTTGTGGGTTGAATTGGAGCGTGACGGGAGACTGGGTCGCCGACCGTGTTGGGTTGTGTTGTGGGTTAAATTGGAGCGTGACGGGAGGCTGGGGTACCTGTGGGCCCGGTTTGTAATAACAAATTTTCTGCTAGGGACTGTTGAAATGTCGGTGTCTGTCTTACTTGGTTGGTGGTGAGGTTTCTTCAATGTTGAACTCGGGCCGGGGTTGGTCTCTACATCTCCGCAGCTAATTAGAGTGTAGCACAATAGGCGTTGTAGCGAGGTTGTGCCAGAGTACTTGCCAAGCCGCTGCATCTTCCCGATATATGAACTTGATCAGGCAGGAATGGTGACAGAAGGTTCACTTATGTGTGACGAGGTCCCTCAATACTTGATGAGTGTTGACCTGGTAGACTACCGGTCCCCTCTGCATCTTTATATCGGCACAGCCCCTCTGGATGTTGAGGAGGATGATACACAGGGAGAGAGCTACGCACGCACCCTTCATTCCTCTCGCCATCTTGGCGTAGACTGGAGAATGATTATTGTCTGCTTAGTTATGGCAGGGCTGATTATGGTGGGGGTGAATGAAGGTGGTTTTGTTCAGTTTGGTGGTGCTTGTTCTGGATTGATGAGAGTGGTGGAGACTAATTGCACTAATCCGAAAACGACCGTTATTTTTAATTTGTTCAATAACTCGCACTTCATTCGCGGTTTTATCCCAGTGACTCCTGGTGACTTCCAGTGACTCGCAGGTACACTCCCGCTGACTCCTACGATGTTGTGAGTGCACGGGGAATTTCGGACACTCGCGGTCATATTCTCAGGAATCAACAGGAGTCATTACTCCTAGTGATTCTAGCTCGCATACCTGACTGTGTGAAGTACCCTTAAGTCAGCCCTAGCTTACAAGTTATGTTTCTCGAATATGGGTCTTGGAAGATCTTCAGTAATTAACCTGAGAGCTTTAACATTTTGTGGACATATTTTGTCCTGTCAGCATTTTTGTTTACACCACCAAATGCAACAATAACAATTTCTTCAAGCCCTGTTTCTGACATAAGAGTCCCAATACAGCCACAATAGCTCATGAAGAGGTGCATTCCACACCAACACGGAGGTAAACATTCTTGAAATGGTCTTTGTCATTTCAGATAAAATGCAAGGCAATCCTCTATAATTGTTGGTCGGCAGTGAAGGCAACAAAATCTTGACCAATGGACTCGATTGACTGAGCTTTCTGCAAGGCCTCCATTAGTGTGTCAGGATCAGTTGGAGTTTTGTACACTAATGGAAGATAGACGACCTTTGCCATTAGATTCTTTGTGTGTCCTTGGTCCCTGCATAATCTGTTATTAAAGCCAATGTTTTCTGGGCACTTATCATTTTACAACATTTCTTAAATAAATCCAAAGTCTAACTCAGTTGCCCTTCGAAGAGACACATCCATGAGCTTTTCTATGTCCTGTACATAAACTGGTTGCGGTCTTTCTGGCATTAACCCGGGAACGGCCAGAACACTCTTAAGAGGTTTTGGTGGGCAAGGGCGACGAATCTCTTAAGAGGTAAGGCCCAAAAAAAGTTTTTAAAAGGCCCCAGTAGCACTTAAAAGAAGTGAAATGGTGATTAAGTGAGATAATTCCCCTCCATACCTCGTATCACTCCTCCACATCTGTCAAAATGCCCTCCTTCCCCTCCTTCAATTATCACCTATTTTCCCTGTTAATCCCTTATTCATTGGTATATATTCGTGTCAACATCTCCAAGCCGGTTCTATGGTGACGTCATGTGACTACCGAGTGTGTTGCATAAGGTAGAGTGTGGGTGAATGAGTCAGTCAAGCTTCAGGCCTCTCGAGGGGAGGGTCTGCTCGCTCTGCTCCACAATTCATGAATGGACCGGCCGACTATAATTCGCGATTTTGACCATCCAAACACTATTCCCACTTGTTTTATTGTAGTTACATGTTATTATCTTCATATTAAACATAAAAGAGGCGCATATGAATAAGTAATAACGATATTTATCGTAAAATGACCATTTTAGGTGGGAATGGGGCCTAATATTGTTGCCTGGCGGTAGGGTGTTCACTACATATAGCTCGCGCTTAACGGGTTAATGGTGATCCTTTCAGTGTCTCATCAATATTGAGGGCAACCCCAGCCTACCCTCCAAAACACCTTCTCCTCCTATCAATACATTATACTACACACACCTTACATACTACACTATTTTTTTTCAAAAATACAAAAATGACAAAATCTCGACCCGCCTCGCAGTCCCCAGAAGAGGAGGGGGGGACCAGAAATTACCCCATCAGTCTGTCCCCTGGAAACGACGTGGCCTTACCTCTAACTTCCACTCTGTGAAACACCACCCCTCCTCTGCCAACCCTGATCTTCTCTTTCTCACCGAAACACAGTTGTCTGGGACTACTGACAGCAAACCCTTCTCTGTATCCTCCTACTATCTCTATCCTCAGTTTCGAGCCAAAGGTGGATGTTGCGTCTATGTACACAACAATCTTGCTTTCTCTCTTGTTCCCAACTTATATTATTCTTAATTCTCAACTCTCTGGCTAAAGCTTTCTTGTCACTCTCAAACTAAATATTTCTGTGCTGTCTATCTCTCCCTTAATTCTACTGACTATCCAAAATTCTTTGACTATCTAACTTCTGAAGTGGAACACATTCTATCCATCTCTCCTTTCGCAGAAATCTCCATCTTAGGAGATTTTAATGTTCACCACCACCAATGGCTCTCCTGTTTCCACTTACCAACCTAGTGAACAAGCCTACATCTTTTCTATCTTAAATAACCTAGACCAGTTAGTCCAGCAACCCACCCATATCCCGGATCGCTTCGGAGATCAGCCCAACATTCTTGAATTATTTCTAACCTCTAACCCTTCCTTCTACTTATACTGTAAAATTGTTCCCTCCTTTGGGCTCCTCCGACCATAAACTAATATCTGTCATCTGTCCTATCTCTCCTGTACGGCCACCCGATCCTCCCAACCGGCGGCGCTTGTGGCACTTTGGCACTGTCAACTGGGACACTCACCGGCAGTACTTCTTTGATTTCCCATGGAATGACTTGCTTCCGTGGCCGGGGACCCTCGGAGAGTGCTGAACGCATAACCGAGGTAATCCTCTCGAGCATGGAAGCATACATTCCATTTTCTTTCTCTCAGTCTAATGCAAAAAGAATCTTAGTTTACTCACGCTTGTTCTACTGCTGTCTGCAATAAGGAGGAAGCATTCAAACGGTACCAACGCCTAATACTCAAGAATCTCATGCTTCCTATGTTTCTGCTCGAGCCAAATCTGTTCTTTGGCTTGCCAAACACTCTTTCATCAATAATAAATGCACTGAACTATCCAACTCTACTCTTCCCAAGCTTTCTACTAAGACATTCCTATTTGGGATATGCTCATCTCTTTCCTCAAAAGGTTTGTCAGTAGAGTTTTGAATCACCCTGCATATATAGCTCTTCTCAAGCTTTCTGGCATCTAGCCAAAAACCTCTCCAACAATTTTTCTTCCTCGTCTTTCCTTCCCCTTTTCCACTCTGATGGCATAACCATCACTTCTTCTGACAAAGCTGATATCTTCGCTGAAATTTTCGCTAGAAACTCCACCTTGGATGATTCCGGTGCTATTCCTCCCTCTCCACCCACCTCTCTCCTATCTATCTATTGCTTGACGCCGTGATCCCCGAAGGGGTGGCCACAAACGAACCGCCCCCATGCACCTCTGTCCCCAGTCAGTCGACCCCCTTCCTCCCAACCAGCACCGCCTTCATCCATACGTCTGTCCTACCTTATTTCCTAATCTCTTATAAAGATGTATTTCCTACCCTCTCTGGGCTTAATACTAAGAAGGCGTACGGTCCGGACGATGTTCCTCCTGTTGTACTCAAAAACTGTGCTTCCGTGCCGACTCCCTTCCTAGGCAAGCTTTTTTTACTCTGTCTCTCCTCTAACGTCTTCCCTTCTTGCTGGAAGTTTGCTCTCATTCAACTTGTCCCAAAGAAGGGTGACCGCTCTCAATCCTCCAACTATCGTCCAATTGCTCTCATCTTTTGTATCTCTAAAGTTTTTAAAACTATTCTTGCTTTCAAATTTCTTAAGCATTTCTCTCTTCATAATCTACTCTCAGATCACCAGTATGGCTTTATTAAGGGTCGCTCTACTGGTGATCTTCTTTCATATCTTACTAACTCTTGGTCATCCTCCTTTCGTGACTTCGGTGAGACCTTTTCTATTGCACTATACATATCGAAGGGCTTCGATAGTCTGGCACAAATAATTAATTTCTAAACTACTCTCCTTTGGTTTCTATCCCTCCATCTGTGCCTTTGTCTCTAATTTCCTTTCCGGCAGTTCCATAGCTGCGGTTATGGATGGCCATTGCTCACTTCCTCATCATATCAACTCCGGTGTTCTTCAGGGCTCTGTCCTATCTCCCATTCTCTTTCTAATTTTCATAATTTATCTTCTCAACTGTACCTCCAGTCCCATCCATTCATACGCAAATGACTCTACCTTACACTACTCGATTAGTTTTCCTGAACGCCTCAGCCAGACTCAAAAACAAACGTAATGAAGCCATGCCACACTTATCTTCGGATATAACTACTATTTCCAATATGGGCAGAGAAAACCTAGTTGCCTTTAATGTTTCCAAAACCCAATTTCTCCATCTATATAGAATAATCATTGTTCCTCAGAGCTTTCCCAGTGTATACCACCTCCTCTATGTAGGGTACGTAGTACCTATCTTGCAACACAATCCCACTCATACTCTGCATTTTTCCAACCCAAGAGTGAAACGTTATTCTCAGTTTTTCTTCTATTCAACTGCTGAGCTCTGGAACTCTCCCAGAATCAGTCTTTCCCTCTTCCTATGACTTAAATAGCTTCAAACTCCGTGTGTCCAGGCATTTTGGCTAGAACATCCTTAATTTTGGCCCTGTCACTCTTTCAACTCTGGGGAAGGCACTCGATACAGGCAGTTCTGCTTTTTGTCTCTGTCACTTACATAGATTTTTTTTTTTTTTTACAAAATGTGTAACTTTTGTTCATCCGATATGGGAACTGACATCTCTTCGATATTTAATTATTTCACATGTTATAATTTTATTATAATTAATTATAATTACAATTAATTATAATTTAATTATCACGCAACCAATTGGTTGCGTGATAATCATGGCAAGTGAATAAGTGGAAAGTTTAGGCTACCATTAGGTGAGGATGTACTGCATGTCTCAAAATTATAAGCAACATCCTGAACTAACCCCTGCCGTGCATCACTTATGCTCTGTTATTTTGTGTCTTTAACTGCAGCCACTGCAGAAGATCTCTTAAAATGAGAACCTCATCATAACTGCATGTGATTTGCAATATTCTTATATTGCTTCATAAGAAGTCCCAGTGTCAATTGCAGATTAGTTGGGTGATTATTAACAACACCTGTAATTATATTGTTTATTAAAATTGCAGGCAATGTGTGGTTTACCTTTGGTGATATACTTTCAAGTAAAGATTCCAATGTTTCAGACTCATGATTCTGCGTTGTATCTGTATTAATATGGCTGTTGTATGTAGTCCACTCAGTTTCCTTACAATCCTTAACAATATGTTTAGCCACTCAATGTATACTCCTATTCATATTATCATCTGCATCATCCTTCATGAGATTCAGTTGTGGGACAGCATTATAGCATAAAACGAGAATGCTTGCATACCCAGGAGACGAAAGTATCAGTAACTCTTCACCAAAGTATTTACTGATCTCGTTCATTAGCTGCTGTCTTGTGATTGTAGAACCACCCAAATATATATATTCCTGAAACAACTTTGAATTCCAAATGTGTTTTTTTGTCACCGCCTACGTAGTCTTTAATTTACTCACAGCCTCCTCCTCTTCATCCTGGGTGAAACTATATGATGTAGAAGTTGACGAGAGATTCGTATTCTCCACGAATCTACTCATATAATCCCTATGGTATCTAGCATCAGCTGCATGGAGGCAGGGCCGGATTTCCCAATAGGCCAAGTAGGCTATTGGCCTAGGGCCCACCAGTGTCTGGAGGGCCCATTGAAACTAATATGTCGCGCAGTGTGCCAGAACATAACTTTGTTTTAAGTGTCCACCGAGTATATCATTATATATTATATCTTTATTATGATATAATATATTATTATAGTTATTATTATTATATATATATTTAGATAGCATATTCTGGCCACCAATAGACAATTTTATACAACTTAGGAAGGAATTTTGGATTAAAAGGGTCAAGACTATATCAGTTAACCCTCTGATTTTAAGATATCCTTCCTAATCTGAATAAAGTAATCTATAATTGCCAGAAAATCGAAAGGAAAAATATCTACGGGCAGAAAGAGTTAATGATTATTATACTCCACTCTACTTGACAGTCATGCCTAAATCTGCCTAATGGATTACTCATAGATTGCGTCTGGATCTACTTGGGCTTCAAAGTGAATACAGTAAACAGTTCTACCTTTGATCCACCTCTTGGCTCAGGTAGTTCGCAAGTGTCCCACCATTGACCTATCTATTTATTTATCTATATCTAGACATACATTTATACTGAAAAGAGATAGAGAATAAGGTTCCTCAAATTGTCAGCGTCTTGAGGTGTGTAGGACAGGATCGTTTCACGTTCGTTCAGTACGTGTCGGGGTTTATATCAAAGTTTATATACATACAAGAAGTTAACTCACCGAAATAAAATTGGAACCTTCGACAATCAGTGTGACGTCACACCTGGGAAAGTAGGGCCATATTTCATATACAAACCTGAAGAATTTAAGGATGTGTGGCTTTGAAAAGCTGAATAACATGTCTTTCATTGGAGTATACTATATTTAGTTGCGATTAAGTCTAATGACAGTATCTTGTGAGCTTGTCACCACTGTAAGTGGTCATTATTATATAATTTTCGGGATAAAATCGTTGTATGAATATCATAACATACTGTCTGCATGCAGTATTGGCCAGCCATCAACTTATCATGCTAATCTATTGTTTTCCACAATGATGATTACGGTGAATTGTCTTAAAAATGGGTTAATGTTGCGATACATTGGTCGTGGGGGTGTTTACTGTGTTTTAAGAGAGTGAAATATACGAGGAATATACGTGGTGGTAGCCAGGGTTAAGAGCGAGAGGGCAGCACAAACTAGGACAGCTGGCTCAAACGATAATTTAAGTGTGTCCATTATTATTTTATTTCCCATTAACCTTCTCCCACTAACACATGTTTACCTGAACAGTATAAACTTCCTTTAACAGTAGTCACCACAACGTACCCCGGGTACATGCAGTATGATTGTACTGTAGGTACTGCACAATTGAAAAAAGAACTATAAAACAAAATATATACTTTGAAGTATGGCAACACCGTCTAAGCCACTCTAGAACACAAACACACACGAACCCCGTTATTATGACTTACATATTCTTTAATTTGTTTTCTTTTTTACCACTATCATGATTACATAACAAAATGTCCAGCTTTTGTCTGGTTTAATTATTATAACTTTCACCAGCATACAATAATAGACCTGGGTAATATATTAAATGCTCTATAAGAGAGTTCGCTATGACAACAGTCTGTGCTTTCGTCTCCGGGGAAGGCATGGCCGCAGCCGCTATGCCCTGACATTTACACCGAATCACGATTCTATTTCGATGTATTTGAAATATTTTGATGATAAAAACTATCCCAACCAACGTAACCAAACCTAATTCAAGACATACAGTAAACATACATCGACATACTGTATACTTGTAATTGGGTTATTGGGCATGAATATAGTAGAAGTATACCGGCTGCAGGGCATGAGCTTCCTTCGTCTGCATATTTATATCGAATATCATTACAAAATTAATGACTTGATAGATTTTTGTTCATATTCAACTTGTTCTTAATATAGTGCTTTCTTGAATTTCTAGCCATAAAATATGCAAAGCTTCTACCAGTATGAGTTAATAATGGAAAAACAAAGTGGAACGACATTCTCCCTATGTTGTCGCCTACATCTACATACCATGCGTGACGTCACGATTTTACGAGACTAAAGCCACTTTCACACATTCACGATGTTGGTCCCGATGTACCCCGAGGTACACAAATTGGTGCATCGGCAAAGACAGTGACAGGATGTATGCGTTTGACGACGAAGCCTCGACGGTGACACGTCGTAGCCACGCCGGGCCAGATGGTACCACGGTTGCAACACGACGGCGCCACGTCAATGCTGTAGCGGTCAAAATTCCGGTCAAAACCGTACCCCGACGTACCCCGACGTGGCACGTGGGGAACACGACGAGGGGCGAAGGACTTATGATGGTGACACGTGGCCGACCCGACGAGGACGACGCCACAACGTCAGGCAGCCTGACCGATATCATCAATACATATGGTGTTAAAGGTATTACGTTCAACGGTCAAGTTTAAGGTAAGATAAGGTCGAATTATTTCTTTGTAAGGTATAGGCGTATGATTTGTTTTTATATAAAATCAAGTTTTTGTCGTAGAGAGCTGGTTCTTCGTAAATAACAATCTGTATTCATTGCCGGTATACGAAATTAATATCTAAAATCTGTATCGTACGTTAAATTATATGAAAATAGACCATGAAGTGAAGCGAAAATATTTACCAGTGGGTGACAGCGGCGACGGACAAAAAATATTCAGGAAAAATTACAGTTTTGATCGTACATAGGCCATTATAAAGCTAATGAAAAATCCAATATATCACTTGCTTACAGAATATTCATTGTCCCATATTTTATCGGTGAGAATGGGGAGGGAATGTATGGGCGGACTGAACAGCAACCTTCACCTACGGTGAAATTCCACATGTTATTATTTATTTATTTATTAATTTTCTGAAATCTTATATAATAACCTTTCCTCTTGCCGTTCATTTTTTTTTTTTTAAATAACAACAAACAAATATTATGGGTGAAAACCAACTAAGATGGGGAGGGAAAGTACGGGCGGACTGAACAGTAACCTTCACCTACGGTGAAATTCCACATATTATTATTTTTATTTATTGTTTTGTTGAAATCTTATATACTAACCTTTCCTCTTGCCGTTCATAACAAATGTAATTACAAAAATAATTATTATGGGTGAAAACCAATTGAGAGCGAATATTTTGGTGCGGCTGGGATTCTATAAAACTAAAAAACTATCGTTATAGATTTATTTCTATAAAATCCAATATTGATGATAGCATATTCTAAACACCGCCATCATGTTCAGCGGAAAAAATTGTTGTGATTTATTATGCAAATAAAAATAACGATAAAAAAACGATATACCGGTACCGGTATATCTCATATAGTATACAATATAACAGTGCGTTTAATCTCCACAGGTAGGCTACACTTCGTGATGAATCATATTTTCTCTAATTGTGGAAGGTAAAATGTATTGATATAAACCTATCTTGTGCAAAAGGATCGATATAAAAATAGCTTGTGTAAGGATGGAATCGTCGAAAACACAGGAACAATCTCCTCTATCTAAACCCATCCACCCACACAAACACTACCTTGTGTTAAATTAATCAATAACACTTAGTATTTCCTTTGGCTTTTACTATTATAAACACTACTGTATTAGGTAAAATGAAATTCAATTCCATAGAGCATAATTATAATAAAATTTATTGCATACCGTGTATCAGTGGCGGTCGATATAGCCACACAAGAACAATAACACACACACACGCACACACACTCACTCGACAATTAACACACTCGTGTTTCGGTAATCGTATCGGTACACTGATTTTTCATTTGAACTTATTAACTCGTTTAATATAAGTTGATTATGGAATATTATATACGGTATATACGGTATAGGCATACCGTATACCATATCAGGTCTTTATTTATTCATCATGTGCGTATTTATAGTGTTGTCAGAATACTCCACTAATCCGAAGCACTGTCGGTCCGCTGCCATTCGGATTACATGACTTTTACTGTAATATATTATAACTATTTATACCCCGATGACGCCACGTCGATGCCGATGAAACCGGATGCAGACACGCGAGACCCACGCCATCGACACGTTGTACCCGACGTTACCCGATGTACCACGCCAAAAGTACATCGTGCAAAATATTTGAACAAATCCAAACCTTTGGTGGCCAAGCCCGATTTGCCACGTCCCGCACCGCGGGTAACACGACGCTCCCCGACGACCCCGACACACGTTGGGGATTGCACCACGTTGTGTCCCGATATTCAAATCGGGGTACATCGGGACCAACATCGTGAATGTGTGAAAGTGGCTTAACACATTTCAGCGAGCTACCCGAAATTTGAGTATCTGGTGGGTTTACTTGTTAGTGTATATATACTTTGGTTAACATAGCTGATAGGCTGACAGCTCACTCGAAGTTCAGCCAGTCAGTACCTTCTCAGATAGTGAGAAGATAATTTCTTCAGATATATGATAGTCTTTGATTATCAAGGGTGAGAAGCACTATGGTCAAATCAAAACCACCATAATAAATTACAGGATTTCTTTAAGCTTTAAAATGTCCCTAGAAGTACGTATTTTTCAAAAATATTCTTTGGGGGCTTACAGCGTCCCCTCAAATCCCCCAGCTGTAGAACCCCCCCTCCCCACTTTATTTTTCAAAGGCCCCATAACATATAAATCCGCCCCTGCATGGAGGTCACTGACACACCCCTCTATTCGCATTTTAATTTCTGTTCCCCCAAGAATCACCACGAGCATTGCACTTATTTATGAGGTACTCATTGTATGATTTTCATCATGATTTGCTGATCGAGTTGTTCTGCACAAGTAAGTAGGTCTCCATCTGTCTGGGTGCTTTGAATATTTTTTTATATCACAAGGTTCTGTACAAAAATTACATTGTGTTCTAAATTGAAATGATGTACGACAAAATCTTTTTACAGGTTCCTCTATTTTAAGCTTAAAGTTTTTTCTTCGAAGTATACCTTGATACACGGTTTTAGTGACTAAATTTGTTTATATCTGGATTTTTTAACACTGCTTATTCTATATCCACATAAAGTCTATCATTAAACACCTTGCCTGCTGCTATGATTGATTGTATTCTGACTGGACCCTGGTTCTGAGAGAGACGACGCTTATCTTCACAGTCATCCTTATACATCAATTGGAAAAGGCATATCTCACCTTCAGCAGCCATCATTTACCTATTACAAAAGAGAGTATGTATATAGATTCAGAAATTGAAAAACAAAACAAAACAAACACTGTTTTGATGTTGCAGAGTACCGGTATACATTTGAGCAAAATTACTGTATATCTTAGCCATCTGTTGTACTATATTATATTTGTTCTCCCTGGAAGATCAAAATATAAGTATTAGTTCCAATGTCTTGAGCATGACTGAAAACATGCATTTGGATATTTTATTCTTGTTTCTAACTCTACTAGGTGCAGAGATATATAATATTCATTTTTTGAGGGCTTGCCCAACGGCCATCTTGGAATTGATAAATATGTCTATTTGCCCAAAGGTGACAGCTCCACACCCCTTAGGATCATATTCCATGCACACTGATGATGGAAAATCAGCAGAGAAAAAACTTTAACCAATAATTTTACCTTTGGTCTCTCTACTGCCGGACTAAAAGTCAAAGCTGATGTCTGGTGCTCCCACATCCTTGCGATAGGCCCCCTTGGCATTTTAGTGAGCGCAATGGTGTCTGTTCTATCACAAGAACAGAGCCAATTCCAGCCTAGTATTGGCTGCTGCTTCTCATTACATGGAGCCCATACTGGAAATTCTGATAAACCTCAGGGTTGTCATCCTCCAATGCATACATCTTCTGGAGATAAAAACGTGCCAAACTCAGACAATTCGTATGACCAGTGGCCGCGAATATCAGCAAGCAAGCCGAGATGGCACTGATATGCATTTCTCAAGACGCCATTCGATCAATATTCAAAGACATAAGTTAGCATTAGATATTAATTATATAAAATATAATAGATATATAAAAGCAAAAGGAAAAACAGTAAGTATACATTATACAATATATACAATACTTATATATGATGCAAGTATAACTCCAAGCAACACAACAAGAATGACAAGGAATATAATTTTGAGTTCATAGAATTAGCTACAGCACATGGTATGTAGATGTTAAATTGTAAAGTTGCACTAAAACTGGACATTTTAACGAAGTACGTAATTAGGGTATACTTATGACATCTGGGGATATTCTGTCCCAAGCTGTTTGACGTTGGCAACTGCCCAAACAACAACAATGGCGGGAGGTAGAGGAAGCTTGACTGTGAACCTCCTCATAATTACGCCAATTTCACGATGATCTGGCCTTTGCAGTAGCCTTTTCTTATGTCTATTGAACTCTGTCATGTTTTCAGTCTCAGGATAATGTTGACTTGACTATTAACCCACTGAGCACCAGCAAATTAATACAAGTACGCTGTGAGACCGGCCGTTTTGGTAAAAAAAAAAAAAATCTTAAATAGCTGAAATAGGGAATTTAAAAAAAAAAAAAAAAACACTCACCTCGGTCATTTGTGGGTCGTAGGGGGGGGGGGGAGCAGCTTCACCCATCAGCTGATGCCGAGCGGTCTTCAAGCTTCCCGCCCGGCACTTCACAGCTGAGCGCGGCAGCAAAGCAGATGTACGATGCGTCTAGTTTTCGAGTGACGGTTATTTATACCACCTGAGCATCATGTGTGCCTTCATAGGTCATATATTAGCAAGATGTATCACATAATGTCATTGTAAGTGATGTTACAGTGTGATAAGTGCTGTGTGATAAGTTTTATAAGTGCCCACAGATGGCAAGCCCCGCACACGTCCTGGTTACCATGGCGACTGGTGGCCATCTTGGTCCACGATGCACGCACATACACAGCTGACTCACCCTCTCTCTCATCACTTTCTCACATACTCTTTTTATTGATTTTATACTTTATCGTATGTTTTATAGTTAGAATATTATGAGTTTTACACATTGTTTTGGGCACTTTTGACTTCGAAATATGAGTTTGGACATTGTATTTTTAGTGGGAAGAGTGTGGGTGTGGGGAAAGACCTTGTACATAGCAACATGACAATCTCTCCTAAGCTCTCTCCTCTCCTCTCTCTCTCTCTCTTCTCTTCTAACCCCTACGATGGCCTGGCGGAATTTAGAGGAATGCCATGGGGTCTGGGTCATCCTCCTCCTCCTCTTCCTTACTTATTGGGAGTCACCTATGTCATGGAGAGCAATAGGAGAGCGATACATATCACGAGGCAACGAGGTACGTCCGACACCCATGAACTACACATGACAACTGGTGAGTCTGGTGGCCCAGTCCTCCACTTCCTCCCTCCTCCCGAGCTCTCTCTCCCCACTCCCCACCATGGCTGGACTTGGGTATTACCAAGTATTGCCACTGTTGGGCAACATTATAAGGTATATCCCATACAAATTTGAACCCTCTAGCTATCATTGGACAAGAATAAATAAGATCGAAAGTGGCGGTAAGATAAGTGGGTAAACTGGCTTTCTCCATCCGCCCGTACCCACCCGCGCGGCTAATCTAGGGGGTTGCCAAATACCGCCACTGTTCGACAACATCATAAGGTATATCCCATACCATCCTCAAGCCACTAACTACCATAGGACAAGAGTATATAAGGTCGAAATTGCTGACGCAGGTGCTGTGGTGCTGGGGTTTAGCGTTACATACATTGCCGACGCATCACGTGCGTCGCTGGGGTCCTGTGGGTTGATAGTGTTATTAGTACAAGGTAGGGATTATTAAGAATTATTAGGTACCCTCCCATTATCCTTTGCGATCGTGCTGCCATCTCTCGAACGCGCGGATCACGATTTTTAGATTTGTGACGTCACTCTTTCGACTCTCTCTTTACTCTATAAGTGCGGGCTGCACAATGGTCACACTCCACCATCGTTCCAGAGGTTCGGAGCATCACTAAAACATTAGCGAGTTTTGGACACTTCTGCTTCACATATTACGTTGTTCAAATAATAAATAAGCAAGGGTCTGGAGTTGTCGAAAAAAGGCTCCAGTCCTGACGCTATTCTTGTCTTACAGTGTGCTGGCTTAATTATCCAGAAGGGTTGATTGCCTCTGAATTCCTGTTATAACTAAGTACGTATGCATTTTACAAAATGCCATATACATACAGGTTGTGATATACAGTATATTATATACCGTATATATATATTTTTTCTATGTGAGTGAGGGAGGCAAAAGGCAGAACTGCTTGTAGCGAGTGCTTCCCCCAGAGTTAAAAGAGTGACAGGGCCAAAATCAAGGGACTTTCGAGCCAAAATGCCTCGACACACGGAGTTTGAAGCAATTTAAGTCATAGGAAGAGGGAAAGACTGATTCTGCGAGAGAGTTCCAGAGCTCAGCTATTGAAGAGAAGAAAGTCTGAGAGTAACGTTTCACTCTTGGGTTGGAGAGTTGAACAGAGTTGGGGTGGGATTGTGTTGCAAGATGGGTACCACGTGCCCTACGTAGAGGAGGTGGTATACACTGGGAGAGCTCTGACGAACATTGATTATTATAGTAGTGATAGAATAGCGAGAGAGATGCAACAGTGCGGCGGACAGAGAGAGATTGCAGAGAGTTGGTGAGTGGACGGGAGTTAATGATACGAAAGGCCTTCCTTTCTACTTTGTCTAGAAGTGCGATGTGAGAGGATCCTCCCCACACATGTGAACAATACTCAATACAAGAATGCGCTGTGCCCCTGTACAGAGCAAAAAGCTGTGCAGGGGTAAAGAACCCCTTGAGGTGGTTGAGCACACCCAGCTTCTGGAAGGCTGCCTTAGCAAGACTGGTAATATGGTCCTTCCAAGTGAGAGCAGAAGAATAAGAGACACCAAGAATTCTGAGAGAAGATGAAAGATTGATTTTTGTATTATTGAAGAATAAGGGATAGTCCTCTGGGAGTTCCGACGGGTAGATAGATGGAGAAATTGGGTTTTGGAAGCATTTAAGGTAACAAGGTTTTCTCTGCCCCAATTGGAAATAGTAATTAGATTAGCGGATAAGTGTTCTATGGCTTCATTACGTTTGTCTTTGAGTGATTGCTGGCTGGGGCATTCTGGAAAACTAATTGAGTAGTGTAAGGTAGAATCGTCTGCGTATGAATGGAAGGGAACTGGTGGTACAGTTGAGAAGATCATTTATGAAAATTAGAAACAGAATGGGAGATAGGACAGAGCCCTGAGGAACACCGGAGTTTATAGGATGAGGAAGTGAGCGATGGCCGTCCACAACTGCAGCTAAGGAACGGCCGGAAAGAAAATTCGAGACAAAGCACATATACTGTACATTCATACATACATTGGTTTAATGTCATTTTACCGTTACATGCAATGTAACGGCTCAGACGGGGTTGCCTTTCAGCAGTTGGAGTGTACTGTAGTACAATAAAGTCCCGCCACAGCACTGCCCCACCAAGTCATCACTGTGGCTGATGTTGGTATAGTGCTAACCGTGCCTCAGCAAGATTCAACAGAGTCCCCCTGCAGCACTTGCACCTGCAGTATCTGCAACCACACCAGCCTTAACAGTGTTACAAAAAGACAGCACCATAACAAGACTCTACTGTATATTAGGCAATTGGACTACAGAACAATAAAGTCCTGCCCCAACACTGCTCCAACATGCAAACACTGTTCCCGACACAGGTGTGGTGCCAAACAGCACCCAGGTAAGACTCAGTCCCCTGTGGCACCTAACCGCATCCCACCAGCCTCGGCAGTGCCATACCAAGACAGTTCTAAGATAAAGACTTTATTGCATAGTAATGGCTGTTGGTCCACAAGTCTATCGGCATCCCCCCTATTAGTCGCCTTGTACGACACGCAGTAGGATCCGTGAGGCATATTCTTTTTTTCCTCCACCATTAGATGAAGGCCCACTTACCCCCTGGGGGGTATAGAAACCGAAGGAGGGTAGTTTAGAAATTAATGATTTGTGCCAGACTCTATCGAAGGCCTTCGATATGTCTAGTGCAATAGAAAAGGTCTCACCGAAGTCCCGAAAGGAGGATGACCAAGAGTTAGTAAGATATGAAAGAAGATCACCAGTAGAGCGACCCTTAAGGAAGCCATACTGGCAATCTGATAGTAGATTATGAGAAGATAAATGCTTAAAAATTTGGAAATAAGAATAGTTTCAAAAAATTTAGAGATACAAGAGATGAGAGCAATTGGACTGTAGTTGAAGGGTTGAGAGCGGTCACCCTTCTTTGGGACCGGTTGAATGAGAACAAACTTCCAGCAAGAAGGGAAGACGTTAGAGGAGAGACAGAGACGAAAGAGTTTGCCTAGGCAGGGAGTCAGCACGGAAGTACAGTTATTTAGTACAACAGGAGAAACACCGTCCGGACCGTAAGCCTCCTTAGAATTAAGCCCAGAGAGTGTAGAAAGTACATCTTTAGAAGAGATAAGGATATTAGGCATAAGTAGGAGAGAGGGGGGTGGAGAGGGAGGAATAGCACCGGCATCATCCAAGGTGGAGTTTCTAGCAAAAGTTTGAGCGAAGAGTTCAGCTTTGTCAGAGGAAGAAGTGACAGTTGTGCCATCAGAGTTAAAAAGGGGAGGGAAAGAGGAGGAAGAAAAATTGTTGAAGAGGTTTTTGGCTAGATGCCAGAAAGCTTGAGAAGAGCTATATATACAGGGTGATTCAAAACTCTACCGACAAACTTTTTGAGGAAAGAGATGAGCATATCCCACAGAGGAATGCCTTAGTAATTGTTTTTTTACAAAAATGCATTAAATAGGAGTTAGAGGACTTGTTAAGATGGTAGCAAAGCAGTGTTTCATTCAATCTTACAAATCGGGAGATAGGAGATTGAAGTCTTTACTAACTGTAATTGAAAATTTTATACAATGGTTAAGTTGGAAATAATATGGAAGGCATATTGAAGTAACATATTGAGTATGATTGTTACATTAGATAGATGTAGCAGTATTTAGACTATTTTAAGCTCTATTTCCATTTGAGATTGGTAACGCTGATATTACAGGCAATGATGTACCGGTAGCCAACACCTGAGCCAACTGTCCGAACACTTAATAACTTAATAATCACGATATTCGAGGTGGTTTTTCTTTGACAACTGACGTAATTTCTAAGCTACTAGTGACTACTCACTTGGAAATGTGTATTACAAATAAAATTAATTTGTGCAATTGTTCATAAAATTTAACAATTTCACGCACAGGACGCGATTTGCGCTCTTTCTGGGATACTTAAAAACCTTTGTGACCATCAGGGGTGTTTAGAAACCTTTACTTTAGTTATTTCAACCTCTCCAGTTGTCTTTGAGTGAGCTATGGGCAGAAAACTAATTTTGAGATTGAGAAAACTCTATTTCTGAATGCTAAACAGCAACCCCCGAGTCCACAGGATAGCGAGAAGGTTAACATTTACACAAGTAGTAATTTTGACTTAAGGGAAAGCATCATATTTATTAGCTATGTACAGTCAGGAGCATAAATACTGTGATACCAGCCAGATAGCGTGTGCTCCTTCATTTAGAAAGTAATTGCTAAAATGTATTTTCAAACACACAACGATTTCTATATTTCATTCTAGCTACTGTAAACCTATTACATTTAGCACCTATCGTGATGTAGGAGTTAACGTCATCTGGTTGATGTTGCAGCATGTAGGCTATGCTCGTAACTGTAAACCCAGAAATGTCTTTGGCCAGGGTGGGATACCTACGGCTCAAGAAAAGATATTACTAAAATGATCTATAACAATGAATAATATAATAATTTTGAATCACGCCTAAGTTATATATATATATATATATATATATTTTTTTTATATTCCAACTACTCCTTCTCGGGCATAGGCTGATAACCTTTACACTCTACCGCTGAACACGGAGAGGCCCGTGAGGTCTTGCTCCAGTCTAGGGAGTAAGACATGTGAAGCTTCACGGCTCAAAGCAACTCCATCTCTGAAACTGCTCCGCCTCTGTGCTTCACAGTCTCATCCCCCAGGCTCGGACCCTCACTCTCAGAACGCCACCTATTGAGCAATTAACTCACTAGGCATTGGCCCCCTGTAGCATATTATTGAATATGGGAATATTCATACAATGCTATTTAATCAAGGAACAATGAGGGTATTTGTTTGGCATTTCGGTGTGCTGTGGTAATGCACTGATACTAGGTACAGCACAAATTCCATCCCAATAATATCTTCCCATTGGCATATTGGGATTCGAACATGGTAATCAACTTGATTTAGGTAATGTTTCTAACGTACAGTACTCCTCTCCGGTGACAAATTGATCTGATTAATAATTCAGTGGTTATTTAAAATTTGACAATCCTGTACTGGCTATCATAAATCCTTATGTCTTATTTTGCTGAAAAACAAAAATGCAGTTTTTGTTTAACTTAGCTAACATTTATCTATTGTTTGAGCTTACTTAATTATTATTACAGTACAACGTGGGTTATGAAAATTACCATACATGTTAACTCCTTGCGACATATATGACGCGATCGTGTCATATGGAACTTATAACCAAAAACTCATATGACGCAATCGCGTCATATGGACTTATCTCCATGCCTCTCCAATAAGTTTATGACGCAATTTTGCGTCATATGAGCTCAGTAAGTCCGATAAGTTAGCTTACGATAAAACCGTTGGTGGCAACCTCAGCCTCCTACGATAATTCTAACGGCCGCAGTGTTGTTGTGAGTGTAGTGCGAGGCAGTGGCAATGATCCCGGGGCTCCCGCCTCCTCGGACTTATTGGAACATAATATGTCTGAAGGAGTTCAAACCAACGACGCTATTGGCTACCGTGAAAACAAAGATTCACCTCGCATGTAATGCTTCTAAACAATCACCTCGATCGCCCAGGGTTCGGCGAGAGAGTAGGAGTAGTGTTCTGTTTGTCGAGCAATGAATGTAGTGATTAGGATGCAAATGATGATTAAAATGGTGCTGAAAGAACAGGGATGGCAAGGGTGGGGTGATAGTATCTGACGTAACTTGAGTCCTTTAGTGAGTTATTTATACATTTTATAGTGACTAGATGAGGTGAATTGATTTATATCGGATAGGTGTTTGTAGAAATGTTGGGAAGTGAAGTGAACATGTCATCAACCTTGTACGGTCTCGCCACATCCTACATATTATTAGATACATATTATTAAAGTGAGTTTAGTTCATATGCTGCAAACTTACCCAACACCAACAAGGAGGAACAGGAGAGATACACATATTTACAAAGACCAAAACTGGAAGAGTGGTTAGTAACTGTTGAATTGGTGTGGTCTACGATAGTTAGAAGCCTAATATTCCCCAATTAGCTTAATTATGTTATGATTACACTCCTATTAAAGGAGGTTAGTGTTAAAAGCGTAGCTCAGAAATTACGATCCCTATTCACTCGTATCTTGCAAGACCAATATATCAAGTTCCCGGAGGTTGATGTGATGTTAACGAAAGCAGATTTAGCACTGAGGCAAGTAAATTACTACCTGCCTCTTTAGAGTTCGTACCAGAGAGAGTCTATAGGAGAGGAGAGTCTTTCTATGAATTCTATTAAAGAAAAGGTGCCTCTAAACGTTGCCAATTGCCCTTTTTCGCCATATTTGTTCAGCGCTATCTATTGCAGGGTACCATAATTACTCAAAGTTATTAAATCTACGGATGTATGCTCCATTTTGTGTGTGTTTTTATGTGTGTGGTTTTTTTTTCTCTCTCTCTCTCTCTCTCTCTCTCTATATATATATATATATATATATATATATATATATATATATATACAGTATACAGTATATATATATATATTTATGTTTGACCACAGTTTTAGTGTGGCTGTGTGTACTTCCAAGTTAGTAACTGTTATATTGCAATGTAAATAAGTTTCTTCAATTGAATTGTCACACTTATCTAAGATAACTAATTACTGTGAAACGCTATTCTCAGACTGTCTTCTGTTCAACTGCTGAGCTCTGGAACTCTCCCAGAATCAGTCTTTCCCTCTTTCTATGACTTTAATTGCTTCAAACTCTGTGTGTCCAGGCATTTTGGCTCGAACGTCCCTTGATTTTAGCCCTGTCACTCTTTCAACTCTGGGGGAGGCACTCGCTACAGGCAGTTCTGCCTTTTGCCTCCCTCACTCACATAGAAAAAATAATAATCCTTTCAAAGACATTACATAGACACTCCATCAACGCAATAGGATAAAACAGCTTGGGATCTGTAAGGCCGCCCGGGCTCTTCTTAATCGGTATGACGTGCGCAAAGTGCCATTAGTTTGGAAACGTTCAAGATGTCCAATTCTCATTGTACAATGCTAACAGCTTAGTCAGGTTGTTTGTAATAAGATGCTGAATCATACAGGATTTTAGGGGCAGGAGAAGTTCCTTCATCGTAAACTCACAGTTGTAATCAGAGTTTACATCTTCTGTAGCAAAGTCAAGTTGATGGAGTTCGGCCTGGCGATTATGGTTTAAAAAAATGGGATCGTAGTTGGCCGAACTGCTAACATCCGCAAAATGCCTGGCGATCGTTGGCAACGTCCACGGGATCATCGATTACATTATCGCTCACTCCAAAGGATGGCACTCATCTAAACCCTGTGGGTTCAGCACGCATGGGTCGTCTCCTACACGAAGCAGTCCGCAGCCATGGATCAAAAAACGCCATCCGAGAAGAAGCAGCAGTGACATAAATCATCCAACGCCAAGAAAAAAACAGAGGCAACCGAGGACCACCAGCGATAAGGACCGGAGACAGCGAGGACCGAGGACAGCCATGAACATAAATGTAGATCCGACAAGAACCAAAAATATTATTGAAGCGCGTTCCGTGAGTTCTAAAATAACAAATTTAAAGGTTTTCTATGCAAACGCTCGTAGCATACGCAATAAATTTTCAGATTTAGAGGAGCTAGTGTTTACAGAAAATTATGATGTAATTGGCATAACAGAATCTTGGCTCAATACAGAAGATAGAGACTTTTTAGCAGAGTATTCACTTCCCGGTTATGTAATGTTTTGAGAAAAGCCGAATAAATCGAAATGGAGGTGGCGTTTTACTTTATATCAAAGAAAGTCTTAACCCTACCCTCTTGTCAAAAACCTCAAATTGTGAACGTCGACGCATCTTTTGTGCTAATAAAGAATAATAAAGGTACCAAAATAATACTTGCATTAATATACAGACCTCCAGCTCAATCAGTGCAAACTGACCGAGAAATTTACGAACAAATTGCAGATATAAGTAACTCGCAAGATACCGTAATTTTTGGTGACTTTAATTTACCTGTGACCAAGTGGGGCGACACTCTTACTTCACACTCCGGACATGACTTGTATACGAACTTGCAAGAGAGTTCGCTTTATCAATTTGTTGGAACGCCGACCCGTGGTAATAACGTTCTTGACATTGTACTTGCAACAAAAGAAGAATTAATAGAGAATTTGAATGTTGGTGATGAATTCAGTAACAGCGACCATCATACGATAACTTTCACTTTAAAGTTTACTAGTAACGAACCAAATAGTAGCATCGAAAAAGTCCCTAATTTCAAGAAAGCAAACTTCCATAAACTTAGAGCTATGTTTAAAGAAACTGACTGGACCTTTTAATTCACAATAACGACATAAATACATCTTGGAAGTTATTCGAAGCCACTTACCTAAAAGCAGTGCAAGACTGCATACCATCGAAAACTCGGCGTCCAGGCCATAATAATAAGCCCAAATGGTGGAATAAAGATATTTCAAACTGCCTGCTTGCTAAAAAATTTGCTAATGATAGATTAAAATCCTCACAAAATGACGAAGAACGGCTGAAATTTGTGGAGCTACGACGCAAAGCCAAAAAGTTAATTAAGCAAAGTAAAAAGACCTTAGAGTTACATATTGCGAATCAAAGTAAAACAAACCCGAAAGAATTCTATAGTTTATTATCAGAAAGAAAAAAGTAGTTACTTCAACTGTTGGACCGTTAGTCGATGAAAATGGAGAATACACCAAAGACGAAGAACAAATGAGTAATGCCCTCAATACCTTCTTTGCATCAGTTTTTACAACAGAAGACCTCAGTGATATCCCTACACCATCGCCGATTCAGATTGATAATTCAGATGTTTTAAGCAATATCACCGTTACAGAGAGAGAAGTATTGAATTGTTTAGATAAACTCAAGGTAAATAAAACGCCTGGACCTGATACAATCTCGCCTAGAGTTCTAAAGGAAGCTAAGGATGAGCTCTCTAAACCACTGACATTACTATTCAATAAATCCTTGCAGTCTGGAACTATGCCCGATCAGTGGAAGCTAGCCAACGTAACACCGATATTAAAAAAAGGCAGCAAATCCCTATCCAGTAACTATCGTCCAATTAGCTTAACCTCAGTTGTATGTAAAATGCTAGAAACTGTCATAGGAGACAGACTCGTAAATCACTTAGAGGAAAATAACATACTTAAAGATACTCAACACGGCTTTCGTAAAAACGTTCTTGTTTAACAAACCTCTTAGACTTCTTCCACGATATCCTCAACCTCTACGATGAGAGTAAAGCTGTAGATATTCTATACCTTGATTTTCAAAAGGCCTTTGACAAAGTTCCCCACAAACGTTTACTGCTAAAACTAAAAGCGCATGGAATACAAGACGGTGTGTTGAAATGGATAGAAAATTGGCTCAGCGACAGAAAGCAAAGAGTAGTCATAAACGGTAAGGCATCAAAATGGACCAATGTAAGTAGCGGGGTACCCCAGGGATCGGTACTAGGACCAATTATCTTTCTAATTTACATCAACGACATAGATGAGGGTCTCACCTGTACAATCTCAAAATTTGCTGACGATACAAAAATTGCAAATAGCGTACTCTCGAAAGAACAAGTTGACGATATGCAACACAATCTAGATAAATTGTCATGTTGGGCCCAAATTTGGCAAATGAGTTTCAATGCGGATAAATGTAAAGTACTACATATCGGATACCTAAATGAGAAAGCAAACTATTCGATGAATGGCACTCAGCTTAAGAATGTAAACAGAGAAACCGATCTGGGAGTAACAATATCGAGTAACCTAAAACCGAGTCAACAATGTTCAGAAGTTGTTAAGAAGGCAAACAAAATAATTGGCTTTATAGGCAGGTCATTTGAGCATAAATCCAAAGAAGTTATCCTAACCCTTTACAATTCTTTAGTCCGCCCTCTTCTGGAATACTGCGTTCAATCCTGGTGCCCTTATTACCAAAAAGATATAAACAAGCTAGAACGAGTTCAACGTAGAGTTACCAAAATGATACCTAGCCTAAAGAACAAACTATACGAAGAGCGTCTTAGAGAATTAAATCTATTTCCTTTAACCCAGCGCAGATTAAGAGGTGACTTAATTCAAGTGTTCAAAATCATCAAAGGCATCGACAATATGAACTGTAGTAAGTACTTCACTATCGACCAATCTAATTACACGCGGGGAAACGGTTGCAAAATTATTGGTAAATCTTTTAACTCGCACGAATCTAAGAATTTCTTCTTCAATCGAGTTGTCAACTTGTGGAATGGGCTTCCCCGAAACGTTATAGACTGCATCACCGTTGATTCATTTAAACTCCGCCTAGACAAATATCTCGCATCAAACCCGCGACTGACTGCGTTTGTAAATGAATAACTTTATTTTATCCCCCCCTCAGTTACTAACCCATCTGTCCCCTACTAACTTCCTAATCCTGCCACGGACATTAGTTCCAGGGCAGTAATTCCCTTTCCAATGTTCCCTTACCCACTCTAAACCACTGTTTGGACACTTGATCCTCAGTGTTTTGGAGGACAAGCAACCTAGAAGGGTCACTGGATCTGTTGTTGCTTGATTTCCTTTGTACTCCTTTGTACTCCTTTGTACCCTGAGAGTGGTGATGGGTGAATGAGTATACTTGTTGTTTAATACATTTATATTGGACCAGGGGAGTGAATTGGTTCACTGGGGACAAATAAGAATGCCCGGCACTACGTTTTGCGGATCAAATTACATTTCTTGCCTCAGCCCTAGACTTCTTATAAGCAATTAAATTGTCTTCCGAGGGCTGTTTGTCAAAAATCCTGTATTACGTATTACATTTAGTGACCGCTTGTCGGCAGTCTGGTGCCCACCACGAAACTCTATGCTTCGTGTCGACTGTAGAAGTTATAGGAATAGCAGCCTCGGCTGCGTGTAAAATGCAAGTCTGAATGTGAGTTTGTCATTAATGTCACCCCCCGAAATATCAAAGGTAGCGATTATAGTGAAGGCTCCCAAGCCTGCTTTCTTAAAGTTGAATTTAATGGGCGGCAGTGGAGGAGCAAAGTCACATGAATAAGAAAGACAGATCGGTAGGTGGTCATTTCCCATAGAATCGTCGAAAGTGCCCCAAGTGATGTTAGGTAGTATTACGGGAGATGACAAAGACAGGTCTATGCATAATGTATGGCCCGTACGATTGTCTACACGAGTCACACTACCATCGTTCAAAAGAGAGAGGTCTGATAGAAGTAAAACATTTGCTATTTGTTTGCTGCAATCATCACACCTCATACTACTCCATTGATGACGATGTGCATTAAGATGCCTAAAATGATTTTAGAGTTGGGCAGTGAATCAAAAAGAGAAAAGAAACAATCATCATCAATCGGAACCTGAGGAGGACAATACAGAGATCAAATAGTCAGGTACATGCCCCAAATTTTGACCCTGCATGCGACTGCTTCCACGGCAGAAAGAACACTGCTGGGTGGGGAAGCGATTTATGGACATATATCGCAACCACATGACCCTCATGTCTTCTATACGAAAGGTAGTGTGTAAAAAGAGGGGGATCGTTGTGATCAGTACTCCATGGTTTAAGAGTGAATGGGATGCCCAGTATGCTTAGGTTTTTTCTTATTATTACGAGGGGAACCTGGGGACCTTGGCCGGGGCTTGCTACCAGCAACCTCCATCCTCTCCGTGGACCCCCCCCCAAGTGATGCTCGAGGGAGCTGGAGACGGGATGACGTGCGTATAGGATGGACGGCTGAGGGGGGTTAAGTTTATTTTAACGTTACCAGACATGCCATTCTTCCCAGGAGGAGGAGGAGTATGAAGCAGCAGCATGTGAATAAGAGGGCTTATCTCGCACTGATGCAGAAGCAGAGACATAGGTTGAAGCAAGAGGAGGTGAAGAGGTAGATGGAGTAATAGAATCAGACAATGAGGTAGCGGTAGAATCAGTGGAAGCGGTAGAGACAGTGAAAGTGGTAGAGTCAGTGAGAGCAGTAGAAACAGTGGTAGTGGTAGAGGAAGAACAGTGGGCAATAGGAGACTGAGACTGAACAGGTGTAGCAGGAGGGAGAGGATCAGTCCCCAGTCCCCACAGAGCACATCTGAGACCGAGAGTTCGCTGTCGAAGTATAGGAAACATTCGGCCGAGGAGTTGCATGCATCTCCTCCACCTTCTTTCTAGCTTCCAAATACGAGACTCCCGTAGTGGCCTTAACTGTACAGACCTCTTTCTCTATCAACCAGTTGAGGCAATCCCGAGAGGAAGAAGAGTGAGCACCTGCACAGTTTACACACTTAGCTGTCTCAGTGCACCCTACAGACTCATGACCCCGTCCACCACATCGTTCACAAACAGCCTGGGGAGAACGGCAAGCTTCTTTAGTGTGCCAAAATTGCTGGCATCTAAAACAACGTAAAGGGTTAGGGATGAATACTCTAACTGGGCAACGTTCGTATCCTGCATGAACAGCATCGGGTAGCTTGGCCATACCGAAAGTCAAATTAATCTAGCGCCAATGACAAACTGATCGGCCATTTCATCGACAATGTCCTGTTCAGACATGGACAAGAAATCCCTGCAATAGGCTACCCCCTTGCAGTAATTCATTGCTACTGGAAAATGAGCAGTTACATCCTATCAATACCATTTTAGGTATTTAATCAAGTCCTTAACCTGAGAAACATTACTAGTCTCAACTAGGAGGTTACCACTAGCAAGCTTCTTGACCTGGTCCACTGGCCTCGACCAACCATTAATCACCTTAATCAAGAAGGGATTGAAGCGTTAAGAAGGATGCCTTCTCTGGGGCAATCACAGGCGCTTTAGGGGGAGGATCAGGAGGGTCATCCCTCCCCCTGAAGGGGGGAGGGGAGGGAGAATCAGTTCCTTCCTACTTCCCCAGAAGGGGTAAGTGAAAAACGCACCATGGATGCCAGAAAAAGGTGAGGAAGGCAGGGGAGGAAAAATAAATGTTTGCTAAACCCCCTCAAACCTTGTATCGGGGAGCCGCGTCCCTGTCAATTCAAGCCCAGAGCGATCAGTGGATGGACCTTCCAGGGGTCAGAAGGCAAGGAAATAGCAAACCAAAGGGCAGAAACACCTACTCTGCCACTAAAATGTGAAAGAAGGAATTTACACGAAATATGCATATCAAGATAGTGAGCTTATATATCATACAACTGGGAGGTAATCTAGTTTACAGGCTTCTGTTGGCTAGCTGTGGGTAGGTTAATTCTGCTATCTCATTGGCTGGCCGCTGTGACGTTATCAGTAGCCTCCCATATATATATATATATATATAACATCGGTGGGTCTAAGGTATGTCATATATTGTGTGTATCATTTAATATTGTTATGCGACGTTATAAATCAACGTGTTTTATGGTGATTACGTTTTCCACCTAGGAAACTACGTCAATCACAACTCTCTCACTGGGAGATAACAAACTTTAGTATTATAATTACTCAACAATAATAATCAATGAATGCAGAATACACGATAAAGTTTCACAAGTGTTATTCCTTAACAGCTAGGGTACAATGTATAAGTCAGATAATCATAGATAATAATCGGTCCACATATACAGTATATAGATAAGGCTTACGATTCAACATAGATAATAAATACAAGTAATAAGAATATACTAGAATGGAAATGATCTATTAAATACAAAATAAGGTTACTAATAGAACATATAAATAATCACAATGTTACTACCTGAAACCACAAATAAGTATCCATCCAGTTCCTAAAAAAGGTGCCTCTTCAGATCCATCAAACTACAGACCAATAGCTATAACTTCCACTCTTGGCAAAGTTTTTGAAATTATATTAAATAATCACATAATTAAGCATCTGGAGAATAATAAATTAATCAGTGATAGGCAATATGGTTTTAGACGATGTCGATCAACTGCAGACATTCTTTGCCTTCTTACGCATCAAATCAACCAAGCTACAGACCAACATGGTGAAACACATACAATAGCACTGGATATATCAAAGGCATTTGATAGAGTCTGGCATCAATCCTTATTGTCGAAGATGTCACACTACGGCCTTGCATCATTAGTTCCACTAATTTCTTCTTATCTTCATAACAGAATAATACGTGTAATGGTAGATGGCCTTTATTCTCAATTTCACTCAATAAATGCTGGTGTTCCCCAGGGATCAGTTTTGGCCCCAACTCTGTTCCTCATTCATATCAATGATCTCATATCTACCACTCATAATCCAATACATTCCTACGCAGATGACTCAACACTCCACAGTTCCTTCACATTTACCAATTCTTTCACCCAACCCGATCTTATAAATTCAAAAATAAACACTGCAATTTCTCTGAACCAGGACCTTTCTAGAATTAATGAATGGGGACAAGAGAATCTAGTTTCCTTTAATGCACAGAAAACCAAGTACATTCAATTTTCTAACCGACAGAATCTCACTGACTCCCATATATTTTTTAATGATGTAAATATTCCCACTTCCCCTAGTATTGACATTCTCGGTGTAACATTAACTACTAACTTGAACTGGACACATTATGTTAGAAGCATTGCTAAGAATGCCTCTAAAAAACTGGGACTCCTGTACAGAGTTCGAGAATTCTCACTGACGAGCAGTTGGCCGTAATATATAAAAGTCATGTGCGCTCTCAGATGGATTACTGTTCACCTCTGTGGGGTGGAAGTGGAGTGGTTGCATTGAGGCAGTTAGACAAAATTCAAAATAAAGCTATTAGATTAATCAATAACCCTGCAATCACACAGGACCTTCCTACATTAGCCATACGAAGAAACGTTGCATCCCTTGCATATTCTACAGATATTTTCACAGCAATTGTTCCGAGGAACTTGCTTCAATTGTGCCGCCTCTCCACATCTTTCCCCGTAGAACTAGGGCAGCTGAGAGTGCCCATGAATTTACACTTTCTCCTCCACAATGCAGAACTTCTGCTTATCAGAATTCATTTATCCCCAGAGCTACTACTCTTTGGAATTCACTTCCCTCGAATTGCTTTCCACAAACTTACAATCAACAAATGTTTAAATCCAGTTGTTACAAACATTTTATGAATGGAGGATGCCTTTAGGCACATGGACCTTTTTGTTTTATCTGTGTTTTTCCTTCCTCCTTTCATTGTCTCTTTAAAAAAAAAAAAAAAAAAAAAAAAAAAAAAATACACAGAGATGTTAAGTCTCGAACACAATAAACAGTGTCCTGATAGAAAACGTGTAAATGCAAGGCTAGTTTCCGCCTATCTATCTATCTATCTATCTATTGCCTGACGCCGTGATCCCCGAAAGGGTGGCCACGAACATACCGCCCCCATGCACCTCTGTCCCCAGTCAGTCGATGCCCTTCCTCCCAACCTGTCCCTCCATGTAACTCCGCACGCACTTCGCAAGTAACTCATTTCCACCCCTCTCACTCTTGGTCTGAGGTTCTTCTCAAACGTCCATGCTTCGCTTCCGTAAGTCAGTGTCAGGATTACCACACTGTCATACAAGGACTTCTTCACTTCCATACTGACCACCCTATTTCTTGTTACTGTTTTCAGCGTTCCTACAACCCTCCTCCCCTGTTGAACCCTCTCCCGCACTTCTTCATCCATAGTCCCATCTTTACTCACCACACTGCCCAGATACCTAAAAGAGCAAACGATCTCCATAGCCTGACCGTTCAACTTCACCTCACACTCTGTGACTTCACCCCTTTTGAAGACCATAACCTTGCTCTTCCCAGCATTTACCTTCAAATTCCATTTTTCGCATACTGTTCCAAACTCATTTACCAGACCCTGCAACTCCCATTCATTATCGCTCATCAGAACTGTATCATCCGCAAACAGCAGTATAGGCAGATTCCACTCATTTCCCTCCCTTTTCAGCTATACACCAACATCCACTGCTTTTCCTAGTATTTCTTTCATGTCTCCATCCATATATACAGTAAACAACCACGGAGACATCACACACCCCTGTTTCAACCCAACATTCAGGTCAAAGAACTAGCTCTGCTCATTCTCCACACATACTGCCGCCTTTGCACCCTCATACATGCTCTTCACTGCTTTCAGCAACTTGCCATCTACTCCGTATATTCTAAGTATTTTCCACATACCTTCTCTATCCACTCTGTCATAGGCCTTCTCCAAGGCCATAAAGGCAACATACACCATTTGTTACTTCTCCAGATATTTCTCCACAACACAATTCAGGGTAAAAATCTGATCTACACATCCTCTTCCCTTCCTAAAACCTTTCTGTTCGTCGCATAATAATAGTTACTGCGAGGGCATACACGCGGCACTGAAGTTATGTGAAATAAGAAACTGTTTGATATCTGAATAACAATACATTTAATTTAACTTATACAGAAGATTAAACTCAAAGAAGTCAAAGAGTAATAATTATGAATATAAATTCATGAAGGGGTTAAATAAATATATTAGTCATACGAACTGATTGACGAATGGGTGGTCCTACGGTATGGATTGGATGGTGAAGCAGTTGGAATTTTTCTACGTCGCGGCTGGATGTGGCGAAGATGTCTTGAAACGAAGTCATCAAGTCTTGTAGGTCTTGTCTTTGTTGGTGAGTTAGTTGGGAAGGAATCTCAGGGAATTTAGGAGGGGGGGGGAGGATATTTTATCTTCAGATAGGGATAATTCTTTATCATGATTTTCTAGCTCTCCGATAGCTAATCCTTTTGGTAAAGTCAGGGGGTGGTCAGAGATGTTAGCAATTTTGATGCAATTTAATTTATCGGACATGATGGCCTGAGCGGTAAGGCAGTCTCTATCAAAAGGGCTTTAGAGTTTCGGGGTGATGATTACATCACCAGGCAAGGTGGGTAGGATAGAAATCCGCTGTTCATGGTGGGGAGGTAGCGTAACAGATTTGGCTATGATAGCTTGAGTGGTGTTGATAGTGCGAACGGGGTGTGTGATGTTAAGTTTGCGGTGAACAGAATAAGTTACGTTAAGTTCGCTGAGAGTTTTTTTTATCTTTTTATGGAGGGGCAAAGTTGACCATGCATTAAACACAATCGATGGTGGCACGTAAGGAGGTTAGCAAGTCAAAGCCTAGATCTCCATCGTAATTTAACTCTTTGGAGGGGAAGATCATGAAGGGATGGTGGTGACCGTGATCTGGGATGTTTGTAGCTACGTAAAGGGGAGCGGTTTGTCTGCTATTTGGAATTATGCCATCGTTTGCATCAATTAAATGATGGATGAGAGTTGTAGTGGCCCAAAAGTGGCCTTGTTCTTATGAAAGAATGAAGAGAATAGACACGAACGGGAGGGCCCCGTGTCGATCAAAAGTCTAGCTTTAACACCTTGAATCTTAAGATGATTATAAATGGGGGGTTTATTTGAGATTGTTCCATCACGAGCCCCCGTCAGTTTGGCGACAGGTGGGCGGGGGCGGATTAAAAACCCGGGTTATCCTGAAGGTCTGTAGGATCCTCACTTTCCACTATTTCTTCGGGTATTCCTTCTTTGGGGGCGTCATCGATCCCTGCAGTCCCATCTTCATTGATGGTGGTAACTCGTCATGGCTTAATCGAAGGGATCTGGCTCCAGAATTGAAGTAGCTTGGAGCGACGTTTCATCAATTCAGTGAAGGATTTTTTTAGAGACAAGATACAGCATTTTGGGCTGCATGGTTTCCAATCTGAAGGTCGGATTATTGCCCAATCTTCAATCTTTTCTGCTGGACGGGGATACGACGACGTGGCTGAAGAAGGTGCCGAAGAAGTTTGAGGTTGGGTGGTGGCACGACTAATTGCGGCGATCTTGTCTTTCTTTTGGCTCTTTTGTAACGCCAAGATACGCCGGATAATTGGTAAGTCCTCATCGTAGCCCTTGGGATCGGTTATTGCGAAATGATCTCGCACTAACGTGGGTAATACCCTAAGTAAGGCATTGAACACGCTCTCTATTCTACTAGCTGCAGTGTCTTCTGGAAACGCAGTGACTACCTATCTATCTATCTATCTATATGCTCAGGCCCAATCCCCACTTTTCCTATTTTTATTTTTATTTTCTATTTAATTCTATTTTATTATTTGTTTTTTATTTTTTTCTTGGGGGTGGCCGCCTCAAGACAGAGCAAGAACAGGGAAAACACAAAACACAACATAACACAACGAACAAACACAGACAAAACACAAGTTCACACACATCTAGGTCACCCAGGAAAAGACCCAGAGACCAGGGTCTCTGGAGAGTAACGTAAGCTCTATTGATAAAGCTCCTCTTTTGAGCAGTAATTCTGTTGTACCTGCTTTGAGTGCTTTGAAGGATAATGTAAGCTCTACTGATAAAGCTACTCTTTTGAGCAGTGATGTGGGTGACACTCTCAAGAGTTCCTATGCAAAGCTCCTGTCTGATGGTTTTGTCAGTTCACTTAATGGCAGTGACAGGAAATCTGTTAAAATTTTACGAGACACAGGTGCTTGCCAATCCCTACTAGTGACTAGTGTTTTAGGCTCTAATAATTCCTCTGGTGAAACTGTAATGTTGCATGGTTTAGGGAGTAATTATTTTTCTGTCCCTCTGGGCAGAGTGAATCATGAGTCTGATTTTGTTCAAGGTCCAGTTATGGTAGGATCGGGTGAGACACTTCCTATGTCTGGTGTGACTTTTCTCCTTGGCAACGACATTGCTGGGGGTCGGGTTTGTCCAGCTCCTCGGTTGTCTAGTAAGCCGGTGGCTGGAGTCAAGGACGGCTCATCTGATGTGTTTCCTGCATATGCTGTCACTAGGGCAAAAGCTAAACTTACTAGTGATTTAGAGGGTGATGAAGATGATGATGTTCTCTTGGCTGATACTTTCCTTGCTAATTTAGACCATTCAGAGGATGAAGCATTTCCCCGCAGTGTGGATAATTTGTCACCTCGTGAGTTGGTAGAGTTGCAGCAGGCTGACCCAGAGTTGGAAGGTTTAGCTAGTTCTGCTTGTAGTGAGGAAGAGTCAGCTAGTGCTTCTACTTGTTACTATTTTAAGTCAGGAGTATTAATGAGAAAGTGGAGACCCCCAACATCATCAGCAGACTGTGAATGGAAGGTTGTGCATCAAATTGTCATCCCTCGCGTTTGTAGGCAGGATATCATTAGGGTGGCTCATGACTCCAGTTTGGCAGGATACATGGGAGTGAGGAAGACTACAGCCCGCATTCTGAAGCATTTTTACTGGCCAGGTATTTTCAAGGATGTTTCCTGGTATTGCAAATCTTGTCACACCTGTCAAGTAGTGGGGAAGTGTAATCAAAAAGAGAAAGTTGCACCACTCGTTCCCCTTCCTCCCTTTGAGACGCCATTCACTCGCGTGTTAGTTGATATTGTAGGACCTCTTCCCAAGACTTCTTCAGGGTTTTCCTATTTGCTGACACTCATTGATATGGCTACTCGTTATCCTGAAGCAATCCCCCTCAGAAATATTTCGGCGAAGAATGTAGTGAAAGAAATGCTTGGGTTCTTCACCAGATTTGGATTGCCTAAGGAAGTACAGTCAGATCAAGGGAGCAATTTTATGTCCAATGTATTTAAGCAGTCTTTGAAAGAGTTGGGCATCACACATATCACGTCTTCTGCATATCATCCTCAAACACAGGGAGCTCTGGAGAGATATCGTCAGACACTCAAATCTATACTGAGGAAATACTGCTTGGAACACCAGAAAGATTGGGACAAAGGTCTTCCTTTTGTGCTGTTTGCTTCAAGAGAGTCTCCAAATGAATCACTAGGCTTCTCACCTTTTGAACTACTCTTCAGACATGAAGTTAGAGGTCATATGAAGTTGTTGAAGGAGTTTTGGCTGTCGGAATCGGATGACGTCCACCTACTGGAATATGTGGCGAAGTTTACGGAGCGGTTATCAACAGCGTTCCATCTGGCTCGAGAGAATTTGGGAACTGCACAGAAGATGAAAACGTGGTATGACAAGAACTCAAGAGTACGCCAGTTTCAGCCAGGTGATCAGGTCATAGTTCTGCTGCCAATACACAGACAACCTCTTCAAGCCAAGTTTAGTGGACCGTACATGGTGGAGAAGAAAGCTAGTGATGTAAACTATGTTATTGCCACACCAGATCGTAGGAAGAGCAAACAACTTTGTCATGCCAATATGCTATAATTGTACCACAGGAGAGACCCTGATAAACCCATCTGCACTCTAGCTGTTCCTCAAGACCCCGAAAGTAAGGCACTCCCATGCAGTATGAACTTAAGTGATAGCCTGGGGCAGAATGTTGCTATCATGAGTGATCTGGAGACTAAGTTATCTCATCTAACCCCTGAGGAAAGGCAGGAATTCACGGCTCTACTCCAGAAGTACCATCAAGTGTTCCGAGATACTCCAGGAAGAACAACCATTTTGATGCACGATGTTCATGTTGGAGATGTGAAGCCAATTAAGCTGCCAGCCTACTGTGTGAATCCCTTGAAGGTTCCCCTGATCCAGGAGGAGATTGACTACCTACTCACCCACAAGATGATTGAACCCTGCCAAAGTGAGTGGAGTTCTCCTGTCACCATAGTTCCTAAACCAGGTGGATCACAACGGCTCTGTATTGACTATCGACGTGTTAACCAGATCACTAAAACAGACACTTACCCAATACCTTGCATGGAAGATTGCATAGATAGGATTGGAAAGGCACAGTACATCAGTAAGTTTGACATGTTAAAGGGATATTGGCAAGTACCTATGACTCAGCGTGCTAGGGATATCTCATGTTTTGTAACTCTTGGTAAGACTTTTGCATAATCTGTGAAGCCGTATGGTATGAAAAATGCACCTGCAATATTTCAAAAACTCATGAACATTGTAACCGAGGGTTTGGAAGGATGTGTTGTGTATATTGATGATGTATTGATATTTAGTGACACCTGGAAGATCTCATCTATACCATGTCAGTAACTTTCTTGATCGCTTGGTTCAGGCTAATCTTGTTGCAAATCTATGAAAATGTGAATTTGGTCAAGCTAAAGTACAGTATCTTGGTTATGTGATTGGTAATGGACAAGTAGTGCCACCAGGGGCTAAAGTTCAGGTGATAAGTGATCTTTCCAGACCTAAGAATAGAAAAGAATTGCAAAGATTTCTCGGAACCGCCGGTTCGTTCTAAATTTCTCAATCCTTGTGTCACCACTCACAGATCTTCTGAAAAGGGGAGTTAAATTTGAGTGGCATGAAGCATGTGAATCCTCTTTCAACAAACTCCAAGCTATCCTGTTGAGTCAGCCAGTGCTGTCCACCCCTAACTTTGACAAATCCTTTAAAATGACTGTGGATGCTAGTGATACAGGAGCTGGGGCGGTTTTGTTGCAGGAGGATGACCAAGGTATTGAGCATCCTGTATCTTATTACAGCAAGATGTTCACTCCACCCCAAAATAATTATTCAACTATTGAGAAGGAACTTTTGGCTCTGATTTTGGGATTACAAAAAATTTCTTTAGATTTGTGTTCAGGCCCAGATCCTATTGTTATTTATACTGTTCACAACCCACTGAAGTTTCTTAGTACATTTAAAGATAAATATCAGAGATTGACAAGGTGGAGTATGCTTCTTCAAGAGTATTGATTAGATATAAGACATATTAAAGGGAAAGAACATTTTATGTACTCCAAGACAAGGAAAATACAATGTTAATAATATAAGCTGTTATAATAGGGTTATTAGATTATTAGATTACCATATGTGTATCCCTGTACATATATAAGTCATGAAATAATAATTAGATAGATTGGAGTTAATACAAAAAATGTGATTGCAGATTGCTTGTCTAGATTGTAGCCTAATTGTTTTGAAGTAATAGAAATTTCCCCTGTAAATTTCTTTCTGGAGAGGACTTCCCTAGTGGTTAAGGCCCCATTAATTGCTCTTTCCATTCACATATGCATAGCCTACGTGAGTTGCAGTTGGGATGTGTGTACATGCTTAGATTGATATGCAGGATTCGAAGTTGCATAATAAATCGTAGGCAGTGTCCACCATTCTTTAACTGTCTACGTGGTGCGATGCATAAGGTGTTGATTTTCGGTGTGAGCATCCTGGATTCGAATCCACGGACTGCCACATGTGTTTGTAAATTTCATTAATCGATTTTAGGAGTATAGTTGGTTGTTGGAAGGAACATAATAATTGATATTGGTTCAGGGGTAATTTATCGAGAGGACTTCCCTAGTGGTTAAGGCCCCATTAATTGCTCTTTCCATTCACATATGCATAGCCTACGTGAGTTGCAGTTGGGATGTGTGTACATGCTTAGATTGATATGCAGGATTCGAAGTTGCATAATAAATCGTAGGCAGTGTCCACCATTCTTTAACTGTCTTCGTGGTGCGATGCATAAGGTGTTGATTTTCGGTGTGACATCCTGGATTCGAATCCACGGACTGCCACATGTGTTTGTAAATTTCATTAATCGATTTTAGGAGTATAGTTGGTTGTTGGAAGGAACATAATATTTAGGGGGGAGGTGTTATGTAATCCAGAATTAATATTGATTATATAAGCCAGATTAGGATGATATTTTAGTTTCCCCCTTATTTGCTTGCTTCTCGCAAGTTCTAGACTTGTCAGGATTCAGTCTGTCTCGTCCAGCATTGCGTCATTTCATTCACGTGTGTAGTAGAAAATTCCAGATAAACTGGTGATATATATATACCACCTGAGCCCTTGCAGTTTCGACTCCAGACTGACCCGACCTTAGCGTCGCGCACACACCTCTCTCTTGCTCTGTACATAGTGATATATATCTTGTGAAGTGATATAATTATTTATCTGGCCTCCATCAAGATATAGTAACCTGCAATCATTACCTGTGTTCCTGAGTGTTGAGTACATTGAATATAGTCGTGTATTTAGCATTATTATTATTGTTAGCCTATTATCTATATTTCAGTGCTATTTCATATGTAGGCTAATTGCTAAATCATTCATAATTCTAGTGATCAGTTTATAACTAAATTGTCATTAAGCTTACTGTGACTTAATATAATTTCTTTATTTCCCTTTGATTGCTTATCATTATTGTTATAAGTGTAAAGCATTTATTAATTTGTGATTAGTTTCCAAGTTTGTGAAGTTGATCGGAGTAATTTAGTAATTTATTGTAAGTTTCAGAAGGAATATTTTCTCAAGTGCTTATTTCACTTTTAAATAATTGTATTAAGTGCTTGTATTGCTTTTGTTAATATTGTGTGGATTCCCTTAAGTTATTAAACAGATATTAACCATTTCCATTAATCTTGGGAAAATATTAATTCTTGTGTGATATAGCTATTTTTACATTGCATTGCTTCAGTAAAGGTATATAGTTATTTATTTATATCACTTGCATATTTTTGTTTAATCGTAGTGCATTATGTATTAATATAATTCGTCCTGAATAGACTGATTTTTGTTGTTGTTCCATTATAATATTTAATTTTATTAAACTTAGAATTGTTAATCTAGTTTTCCTTGAACCTGAATATTTTGGAGAAGGTTTTGACATCAGTCTTGAATGTCATGTGTAGTCTGTTGTTTGTGTCATTTCACCTCGCCCATAAACATAACAATACATATATATATACAGCATATGTTTAAACATATGGAATAACAGGCGTGCTTATCGAAGTCGGGCAGACTCATTTCCCCCCTTCCCCCACCAGGTGGATGTGGGCCTGCATGTGTAGGTGTGGGTTCAGTTTTTTCGGGAACGTTCTCAAGCCTAGCCACCACCCCACTAGGCCCTGGTTGTTGACACTGGAAATATAAATAGAACATGCGACAACATTTTGTTAATTTTTCTTTCTAGGTAATATGCAAATGTAATGGGTGTGTGGGGCGGATAGCGCGTGTTGATAGAGCATTGAATGGGCTACCTTCGTGTTTACTAGTATGAAGCACTTTAAATAAAGTTAAAGAACAATCTAATTCTGTAAATGTTTACACCCTCCGATCAAATATTCGTAGTATGTTTAGGACAATTGAAGCATTCACATTTTACGATTGTAAAATGTGGGCGAAATGGTTAAATATTACTATCAATAACTATCAAATTAATTGTGTTTTTTTTTCTCTTCGAAGGTACACAGTGTAGGACAGGCTGTGAATTGGGGAATAGCAGCAAATTGTATGGCCTGAAATAAATTGCAAGTTTGATTTCCATGGAATAGAAAAATAGGTAACATTGCTGAGCAACCATAAAGCGCACAAAGCAAATAAAAGTAACAAATTAAACCAGAAAAAATAAGAGATAATTAAATAAATATAAGAAAAGGTAAGATAACACGACAATTTGCCTTTACACAAATATCCATAGTAGCTCAATGATATAAAAATTTTAAAACACACAAACAAACAAACATGACTCACCTCTTCAGATTTCCTTCCTCTTGACCTAGCAATGTGTGGAAGGAAAATAAAGCAATTATGCACTCCTCCCGTTTTGTTCGGTAACGGGAAGCTCTAGAGCTCTGACTCGATTTGTTTTCAGTCAGTTTTCTATTTGCGGGTTCCATCCCCTGCACCAATGTTTGTATGGCTTGTGCTGTGTCGAAGACTGACACACTTCTATAAGTCGCCACGAAAAATGTAAAAATTATATACATATAATCAACAGAATGATCGATCTGTAGGTAATTGCACACAAAGGAATCAGTATTGAAGAGGTTAAAATATAATCAACGTTATGGGCGACGTAGGTTTTTGCAGGCAAGGTTTATAGTAATACCCAGTTAAGTTGTGGAAACCACATATGAAACAGTACTTTCTGTGACCACCCATACATAAATGGGAAATGCTCCTAATCTGCAATTGCAATTATGTTAAAATATAATTATTCATACATTTATTTGAAATTCACTAAAAGAGTGACAGGCAAATTTAAAGAACGTTGGAATAAAAATTCCTGAACACATGAAGTTTACAGCAGTCTAAGTCATAGGATGAAGGAACGATTGATTGAGGGAGAGAGTTAAAGAGCTTACTTGTTGAGTAGAAGAAATTCTGAGAATATTGTGTAATTCGTAGGTTGGCAAGCTGGACAGAATAGGGGTGGGATTGTTTTGAAAGGCAGGTGCCACCCAATCGCCATAAAGGAGAGGGTATGCACTGAGAGAGCACTGATTACTGTAACAACGATAGAAGAGCGAAAGAGATGCAACATACCGGAATGTAGAAAGAGATTGTTGGGAATAAATAAGAGGTGGAGAGTTGATATGGCGGAATGCTTTAGACTCAACCCTTTCGAGAAGTGTGGTATGGTAGGAACCTCCCCACACATCCGATCAATACTCAATACATGGGCGCAAGGTGCCCCTGTAGAGAGTAAGAAGCTGTGCGGGAGTAAAGAAGCCATGGAGATGGTTGAGCCTCCTAAACTTTAGGAAGCTGATTTATTGGTGGTACGGTCTTTTCAGAAAATGTTAGAAGAGACACCAAGGATATTGAAGGAAAATGAGGGGAGGATTTGTGTGCTGTTGAAGAGTATGGTATAGTTGTGTGGATGATTGTGACGGGTAGACAGATGGAAAAATTGAGTTTTGGAGGCATTGAAAGTAACAATATTTTCTCTGCCCCAATCAGAAATCATTGAATGATCAGAGGATAGATGCGCCATGGTCTCATCACCGGAGTTTTCGATTGACTGTGGAGGGAGGTGTGGAGAACTAGTGGAATAGTGTAAGGTAGAGTCATCAGCATATCGGTGAATAGGCTAGAGAGCAGTTAAAAAGATAATTATGAAAATTAGAAGTAAGACTGGGTATAGGACAGAACCCTGAGGAACACCGAGTTGATAGGTTCAGGAAGTGAATGATGGCTATCGAAAACCATAGCTATGGGATGGCCTGATAGGAAATTAGTGATAAAGGTACAGATAGAGGGATAGAAGCCAAAAGATGGTAGTACGGAAATAAGATATTTGTGCCAGACTAGCGCAACAGAAAAAGTCTCACCAAAGTCCCGAAGGGAGGATGATCAAGAGTTAGTAAGGTAGGAAAGGAGATCACCACTATAGCGGCCTTTAAGGAAGCCATACTGGCGATCTGAAAGAAGGTCATGGGAAGTCAGATGCTTAAGTAATATTGGATTAAGAATAGATTCAAAAGCTTTAGAAATGCAAGACGTGAGGGCAATTGGACGATAGTTGGAGGGTTGAGAGCGGTCAACCTGTTCTGGGACAGATTGAATGAGATCAAACTTCCAGCAAGAAGGGAAAGTATTGGATAAAAGACAGAGGCGTAAGAGTTTACCTAGACAAGGGGTCAGCACTAGCTAACAGGGAAAATTTGAAAAGGATATTGTATGGAAACTACATATGAAATGGTATTCCTTCTGACCAGCAATCAATTACATAAAGTAAATGGGATTGCTCTCAATTTGCAATTGCAATTACATTAACATTTAAAATTTACTCCAGTAGTTGAATAAACTCTTACTTACGTATTGTGTTGAGAGTAATGACCATGTCTTTCCCGATCTGTTCCTTCATCATGTGTTCCCTGTAGTCCTTTGACCCTTTATGTAGAATTACTAGCCACCGGAACTACTTGACCAAGTCCTTCTCCACCTCGTTGTTGGACACGGCAAATTGACGGGATCGTTTGGCCTGACCAAGGCCGGACTCTTCTCCGATACTAGATGTATTCTACGTCGTGTTCTCAAGACTTACGTCCTCCTCAGCGGGTGGGGAATAGGCAGGCGGATCAGGCACAGCAGCCTGGGCAGGCTTAGCCACAGGAGCCTACTTCACAGGTTGTTTGCTTCTCTTTGAGTGTGGTATGGCGAATAGAGCGGCTTTGTGTGTTCGTCACATGCGCGGGGTAGAGGACAATGACACGGTGATCCCTGCCTGCCCCCTATTAATATGCCACGGGTCAGAGAGCAAAACTACCTGGTAGCCAAGGTCTCCCATATTCGTGGGCTTTCGCTATGGTTACAAGCTCCTCTCACAATGCTCACATGACCATCGCACATTCACATCCATTCGCCTATGTCGCAGCAATGTCGTGTAAAGTTGGCCAATGTCGTCCGCAAAAAGTGCTACCGACGCTAGCAATTAGCCAATGAATGCCATATAATCCCCGGACATTCGCCACTACTCGCCCGTGTGTCGCACAACATTCCCCGGTCGTTGCACGCATTCACCATATTCACCATGGACGCCGAATATGGTGATGCCACTGTGAACGCTGTGCGACCTTTTTACCGAACTATCTATTCCCCATCAACTTTGGATATGTCAAAAAGCTTTGAGGCCATTATACAACACGAAGTCCGGCGAAGCTTGGGGGAACCTCAGGCGCAATTGGCGATGATTGGCGAACACACAAGAATACCTATTCGCTGTGATTCGCCTTCAAAGTTCGTCAATATGTGACAGCGAACATTGTCATAATATAGGCCCATCCTCACATGGTGTTTTTATTACCTAAGATTCAACATTTGTAGAATCAACACAGAATCACATAAGACACATCTTTCAATTTTCTGGATTGTACCAGAATAGCCTCCATTCCCCTCTCGAGTGCGGCCTCCCTTTCACCAAAATATTCCCCACTCATGTCAACCAATTACTTTCCTCCCCCTCTTGTCTCTTCACCTCACGGGTGGGGAAGGGTCAGGGAGAAAGTGATTATTTTGTATTTTGTTGTATTTTTAATAGAGAGAGGTAACACACAATTGTATTATTAATACACAGTACTCCTAAAACCTAACGCCATCGTTATTTATATAATGAAGGAAAAACATGTATATGATTCACAAATATCCTTAAATAAAATACAATATCCATTTTGTTTAATGGAGGAAAACAATAATTATAATTATCCTTGAGAATAGTGCTGCCTCTTTTGAAGAAAAAAATGTACAACAATTTTATCTGAACTGTTGTGAATTAAACTATTTAGTATTCCCTATGAAAATTGTATCTACCGCGCATTTTTTATTAAACCTTAAACACCTTCAGTATGATGACGCCATTCCTTGTTTGTTTGCTTGCAGTAGGCGATTTAGTTGTTTTGAAATGACCTTCGGAGTCGACAAAAATATTATATGTTGTATACATCCGATATACAAAAATTGGTAAATCGTAAGCTGAATGAAATAGGCTGGTGTTAGCCGGAGTAAAAATAAATTATATTTTTATACTGAAAAAGTTAAAATACCCTTGCATTAAATGCGGTTCCCTTTCGTGACAAATGTGTACCTATTTTTATTATATTTATTTTAAGTTGGATTAATGTTTAAATACAGCCATTTTGTCTGTTAAATATGAGGGATTACTCATTGTAATATTGCTGTTATTGTGTACATGGTCGAAATACATAATATAATACAAAATATCTTGAATACTCTCATGTTGAATGGTAAAGCAAAATCAGAATTCAGGCATAATCTTGAACAAAGAACGTTCATTCTTGGTTAAATTGCATAATTTTTTTCCTGTAATCTAATTACGTTGTGGGACGTTTTACACACCTAAACATATTTACGTATCAAACAATAAATTATATCATATTCTTATTAAATATTATATATATATATATATATATATATATATATATATATATATATATAATTATATTTATATACAGTATATACAGTATATATATGTACATTATAATAATAATAAACGTTCATAAAACGTGATTAATATCGTAAACTCTAGATGTGATTTCGTTTTTTGTTTTCGTCAATTCCTCTGTGGATCAGTCTATAACCTCAACACCATTTGACTGTATAATAAAGCTAGCGCATCGTAAATGTCTACCTAATTATCCAACTTTGTTGAAATGTGAATACATTGGTACTTTCTAAGTGTGACATTCTCGATAATTAAGTCATAATGCAGTTTATATGCAAACCTTAGCATATTAATGTGTGCATTATGTCTATATAATCATAATTTCACAATGACCAAGCGTTAATAAACCCGAACTTAAATCGTAAATTAAAGGTGACATATATTTGTAAATGTATATATTATGTTGTGAAAGTTATAAATCTTATTCCATTTACATATATTATCATGGGGTAATGTAAGCGTAAAGTCTACCTAATTACTTATCTCAGGAATACAGTTATCTTCTTCAATGTATAATTAAAAAAAGTTTCATTTGTGTAAATTTTGACACCAACTATGTGAATAGGAACGTATGAGCAAGAATATTGTGGATTTAGATGATCCTGATTTAAAAGGAATATAGGCTACTGAAAGAAAGTAAATGAGCGAGCGTGACTACAAATATGACCAAACCGATATCTGTTTTTCCTTTTGAGGCTGTTTATAGTTACTATTTTTCACGAACACCAATCAGTTGTTTAAACCATAAAATGTGATAAGCTTCACGGAAGGATCACTATAGCGAACGTGATAGGCCTCACGGAAGGATCACTATAGCGAACGTGATAGGCCTCACGGAAGGAATACCATAAACAAAACTTCCAAAATGCCTAAGGGGGCCTCAAAACAAATAAATATGTGATTAGGTGAGATAATTCCCCTGAAGCACTTATTATCACTCATCCTCAGGTCACAACCCCCCCTTCCCCAGCTTTTCTCTCCCCCCTTCCCCTCTCCTCAATTATAGGCTATTTTGCCTCCTATTTTCCCTGTTTATCGTTTATTTCTCTCGCGAATATCTCTCATGCGGTTACATAAAAACAAGTGAGTCACTTAGAGACCATATACAACACTGAGATCTCTCCCACGGTGGTCAGTGTATTACGAGACATTGCAGAGGGAGAATACATGTCTCTCACCCACCCGCCTCAGCATACGACTGGGCGGCGAAATTATACGTTTTTCACCCACCAATTGCTATTCCCACTACTTTTATTGCTCTTCAAGGTTCATGTTATGTTAATCATGTAAGTAAAATATATGGACATGGAGAAGAAATAATGCTTTATATCGTAAATATAGTGAATTCTGTCAGAATCGATGGGTAAAAATTACCCGTTTTGGGCACTTTTCCGTACCTCAATTTTGTGTCCCGTGGGTTAATCTTGGGTGAGAAGGGGTTGTTTCATTGGTTGTATAGACAGCATACAAACAATGAGCCATATCATGTTATGGTCAGTTTGATCTCAGCTGAGGCAAATTAAATCCTTTAGCAACTGATGTATCAATACATAGTGGAAATATGACACTACTATGTATGTTATAGTAATGCCTAGTTTTCATAATTAACTCTCTCGCATCCGGTAACTTAATTATATTGCAAATGGTGAGCCCTTCTCTAATTTGCCATGAAATACAAGGCTGGGCGAGTTTTCGAAGCCTTGTGTTTTTCTGTATTTTCATCCACCAGAATGCTGTTTATTATGATGTATCATATGTCAATGGAAAGAGGAATAACTATACTACATTATAAAAAAAAAAAAAAAAAAATCGCAATATGAAAGTGTAAACGACTCCGGAATAAAAGTTTTTCCCGGGCAATTGTCTTCACACCGTCCTATCTCGAAATTGTGAGTGATGACCATATATTTGTATTTGCTCAAATAATAGTATTTTTCTCCTCTTTCCAAATCTGAAAACAGAAATTGTCTATCTTCAATAGTTCTCAAGCAGTGACCGAAAACAAAAGAAGTATGAATTTGCATGATATGGTTTATAACATTTGCGAATTATTTCGTTGTTACGATGTCTATGGTTCTCAATTTAGGCTGTATGAATACGGCAGATAATGCTGAAGAGAATAAAAAAACTAGAAGTTCCTACGACAAATACTTTTTGCTCTATGAATATTTGAAATGAAGAACCAAAATGCAAATATTTACGCTTCACCCGTCTCCGTTCCGCCGATGCTACCCGGGTTCCGAGCTGTTCCCCACCTCGGCGTTGCTTTATTTGCTCAGATACGTATATAACTGTTTATATCACCGTAATTGGAATATTATGTTCTTTCTAATGGTGAAAACCAAAATAATATAGCGTAATTGGTTCGCGAGCTATGCGCAATTGTTTCCATGCATTGTTATTGTTATGTAAATATATGAGAATGTTTATACAGTTGTATATCTTTGCCACAATATACAACACTTTTATATAATTTTCCGTGCCAATAATTGTATAATGTTCATAGAACACATGTCAGTTATGAAGGTTGTCAATTTTACTTACCTGGTAGGGCCACAACCCTTTCCAACGAGAAGGGAAATGGCTCCTGGGTTGACAGTGTAAAAACAAAACAAGAAAGCCAGGTTATCTTCAAGTAATAAATTCAGAAATAATTCTATTGTACACACAAATAAAGTAATATATAAATATATATATTGTAACATCCGTACCGACCGGATGTCATGTGGCCAGACCAACCTGTTGAACATGACTTTACAATTACCTCGTGGCAACAATTCGCCTTGCTTACGAGAGAGAGAGAGAAACCAGCCAAGTTTGGGGGGAAATAACTGAACGAGGCCGAACCAGCCCCCTTCTCCCTACTGCCCCAACCACTCACAGGGCCTAGTTCACCTGCTTCTTGTCTGTGAATGGCTGACACCAGCAGCCTGTTTTATTGGTTTCGGCACCTGTTTCCTGCCTTCTGACTGGATAGCTTGGTCCAAGAAATTATATATAAGCCGGAGATTTGATAGTTAAAAGCAGTACATTTCTAGCTGGGGAACACGAGCAGTGTGGTGGGGAGACGAGACAGACTTCAAAGGCTTGTATATTATTATGTGTTAAGTTGTGTCCCATAGTGACCTCTTACACGTTAGTTAGGGATTATTTGTGACTATTAACCCCTTATTGGCGGCGCGCAACATAGGTCGAGTGAAATAAATTTGGACTATGTGGCAGCGCGCGACATAGGTCGTGTGGCAATTTCAGAACGTAATTATTATTTGTGACTATTAATTAACCAGAGGTATGTCGAAAACATACACTCATTTGCTTTAAGATTTTGTGATTGGAGAAATCATATATGTTTAATTTACTTGGAGAAATCATATATGTTTATTTACTTTGAGAAATCATATAGGTTGGATTGGAGAATCCTATATGTTTAATTTAATTGGAGAGATATATATTTATAATTACTGTTTAATTTTGGTGATTAGAATTAATGTTTGATTCAGAGATGATTTGTGATTGAATATTCTACATTACATTAACGATTAACTAACTTGATGTAAAGCTATTGTCATTCATAATTAAGGATTAAGCCTTGTATAAGTTAAATACTTACCTGACTATTATTCTTTAATTTGTACTTTAGTGAAATCAGAACGTATGCAAGACGATCCCGAAACTCGATCATAACTTTCATTGCTTATTATTTTGATTAATTGTAAAATACCTTATTTTCGTTTATAAATATAATTCCTTTTATATGTGACTTTATAATATATCCTTACCATTTTTATTTAGTCAAATGTCTTTCAGTAATAAGAATAAATAAGATGAAATACTAAAGGAGAATAATAATAATAAACTAAGAATAAAGAGATAATATAAATAGTAAAACAATCTTTAGAGGGTTAACAAACTTAAAGTAATTATATATACAAAAAACTTAATACTTTGCTGATAATCAAGATTAATTGAGATGTTCTAGTGTCTTAAAACTTTGCTTACATACCGAACTTTTGTATTCGTAATTAATAGCCTATTTCATATTAAAACATTCAATGTATCTTTAAATAGTTTACTGATTAAATTTAATTGAAGTGTATCAGAGTATAAAGGATAACTGTCCCAACAACTGAGGGAAAGCAAGTGGCAACAGAACTAACTTTAATATTTTACGTTCTTTTGGCCTTCAGCTACACTTTCACCTTAACTGTTGTCTTTATTTATTTAGTTAACCACTTCTAAATCAAGATACGTAACAGATTAACTGGCGACCTTGCCAGGATACGTTTTGTATAAGTTTCACTAAGTTTATATCATATCAGAATCATGCCTGAAATTATTAATAAGGAAGATGTTAAGAATTTCTTAGAATCGTCACCCGTTGCCGATGACATCGATCACTTGTCCAAGGCAGAGTTAATAGTACTAGCCTCGTATCTTGAGCTAACGGTCTCGGACATGTCAAAGCTTGAAATAGCACAGATCATAAAGTCAGAGTTATTTGGGATTCACGAGGGCGGTGAGCATAACGGAGACAAGGGCGGTGAGCATGACGGAGCCGAGGGCGGTGAGCCAAATGGAGCGGTTGGTGGAGGACTCGGTAATGGGATACAGATGAGGTTTGGTGATCATTTGCCAGAGGGATTTACCCCTGAGCAATATCTTGATTTAGCTAGGTTAAATGCTGCCCAGGCAGACGCTCAGCTGCAAGCACAAACTCAAACTCAAATACAGGCACAACAAGCCCAGGCACAAGCCCAGTCACAACAAGCCCAGGCACAACAAGCCCAGGCACAACAAACCCAAATGCAAATGCAGGCCCAGGCACAACAAGCTCAAACTCAGCTAGAGCTAGATCATGAATATCTCATGGCCCAATTAACTGCTCAAACCGAGGCCAAAAACCATGTGCTTGCTCCCCCTCCGGGATTAACCATGACTAGTGTAATTCCCCCGTTCACCGAAGACAATGTTCAAGACTTTTTTGTATTGTTCGAGGAGGTTGCTACAGGTATGGGGTGAACAAGGGATCGGTGGCCATTTATGTTGCAAACGGTGTTGACAGGACAAGGTCGGGAAACTTACATATCAGTAGAGTCTGAGGTTCGGCAAGACTATGACCGTCTCAAAGCAGCCATTCTAAAAACCTACAAACTGCTGCCTGAAGCATATAGACAGACTTTCAGAAAGACTCATAACAAATTTGAGGAAACTCGTATGGTGTTTGCCAGGACCATGAACAAAGCTTTAAATAACTGGCTAACAAGTAAGAATGTCACTGAGTTTAAGGGTCTGAAAGAGTTAATCTTGCTTGAGAACTTCCTATGGGAGGTAGAATCATGAGTAGCCTATCATTTGAGAGGGAAAAAGGTAGAAACTCTTGCCGAAGCTGCAGACATGGCTGATACTTATGTACTAAACAACAAATTTCGTGGGAAAAAGCCCTATGATATTAATAAGTTCTCCAATCACAAATCTGATAAATCTAGTCACTCGCAAAAACCTGTAACGTCTCCCCACGTAAGCCAAACTAAAAATACTCCCCCAACTAAGAATGTGACTCCTGGTAATGGTAACAGAGGTGGGGCCCAAACCAATAATAATAATGCTTACAAGGGGAATGTATCCCCGAAAGTGTGTACCTATTGTGGCAAGAGAGGCCACTTAGCTTATCAGTGTTGGGCTAAGGAGAGAGCCGAGAGATCGGGGCCGACAGTAGCCGCAGTAACTGCCTCCCCAAATTACCAAAACCACCCAAATGTGCCTTTGATGCAGGACTCCCGACAGAAGGAGTACCTAGCTACTAACTTAAATCAGACAGGAAATGGTGTAGTAGCGTGTGTGGTACAACCCGCAAGGGTTAAGCCTGTCTTAAAGTCTCCATCAGTTCAGGATAGCTACAGTCCCTTTATTTCATCTGGATGTGTGACAATAAATGGTTATGTACATGAGGTAAAAATCTTAAAGAGATACTGGTTCTACTAGCACCCTCATGGTGAATCCTTTTTCTGAATGCCCAACTGGCGAATCAGTAATAATGAGAGGTGCTGGAGGTCAGTTTTCTGCTAACTTGGTGAATGGTGAGATTGAGTGTGATTTGCTGAAGGGTGAAGCCTGTATAGCTTTGTGTAGGCCTCAGGACATCCCTGTGCCTGGGGTAACACTCCTTTTGGGGAATGATGTGGCTGGTGAGAGGGTCCGACCAGACCCCATTTTGTCACTTTCCCCTGTTGACGAGCCACTAACCGGTGAGCTCGAGAAGGATATGCCAAAGGTTTTCCCAGTGTATGCTGTCACTCGATCTATGGCCCAAGTAGCAGTTCCCTCGGATATAATTATTGTACCACCTGTGAAGGTAGATAGAAGGGATGTAAGAGTAGTGAACGATGCTCTAACTGTGCCTGAAGCGGAGACTGAAGTAGATCTGTCTGACACCTTTATGGCTAACCTTGAGCCGAATGATCATGAAACCCCTCCTAATTGTCCTAGTGGCCTGGTAGAGTTGCAGCGAGATGACAGGGAGTGTAAGGAGTTAGCTGCCAGTGCCGTGAGTGAAGAGGAGAGTGAAAAGGAGAAGGGTGAATGCTTCTATATGAAGAAAGGAGTTTTGCGGCGTAGGTGGAGACCGCCACATAGACCTATTGATGACGGGGCATGGGACGTACATCAGGTAGTTGTTCCTAAACCTTGCCGTAGAGATATACTAGAAATGGCCCATAGTATACCCTTAGCAGGGCACCTAGGTGTGAGGAAAACCTTAGATTGCATTAGAGCCCACTTTCACTGGCCAGGAATTCGTGCAGATGTAGTGGAGTTCTGTAGAGTGTGTCACACCTGCCAGATGACAGGAAAACCTAATCAAAAGGTGCCTGCACACCCTCTGGTGCCCTTACCAGTGTTTGAGAATCCTTTCACTCGGGTGGTAGTGGATATCGTTGGCCCATTGCCAAAGACATCCCAGGGACATATATATTTGTTAACTATAATGGACATGGCAACTCGATACCCAGAAGCTATACCTTTAAGAAATACTTCAGCTCAAACAGTTATTAAGGAACTGCTCAAATTCTTCACCAGAATGGGTTTCCCCCATGACATGAAGTGCAGAGTGATCAAGGTACTTATTTCACTTCCAATGTATTTCAGCAATCCCTGAAGGAATTGGGTATCGACCATGTGAAGTCCAGCTCCTACCACCCAGAGAGTCAAGGGGTCCTCGAACGATACCATCAAACTCTAAAGTCTATGTTAAGAAAATATTGTGAGGACACTGGAGGTGATTGGGTGTTGTTTGCCACCCGTGAGGTTCCAACTGAATCTCTGGGTTTTTCACCTAATGAACTAGTTTTCGGTCACCAGGAACGTGGCCCTTTGCAGCTATTACAGGACAGCCTAGTTGGTCAGGAAGGGAACCAAAATCTCCTCAGGTACGTGTCGGAGTTCAAAACCCGGCTGAGATCTTCGTGCGAGTTTGCAGCACAAAATCTAAGAGAAGCTAAAGATACCATGAAAGTATGGTACGATAAAAGAGCCTGTGTGAGAGAGTTTCAGCCCAGTGATGAGGTCTTGGTTCTCATTCCCCTTTTCGGCCAACCTTTATCAGCAAAATTTAGAGGACCATATAAAGTAGTAAAAAGGGTGAGTGTTACTGACTACTTACTGGCTACCCCAGACAGGAGGAAGCCTAAGCATGTATTTCACATAAATATGTTAAAACCCTATCATAGGTCCCCTGATTCCTCTCCTCCAGATTCTCCTGCTGTGGCAGTAATAAGGACCTGTGGACATCCTTGTGCGGGTGATGTTTGTAGTCCATACCAACAGATCCCGCAGCAGACTGTCCCAGATCCTGAAGGTATCGATTTTGACTTGTCTTGTGGTCTATCCAACTTTAGATCTAATTCAGTAGCCTGGGGGGAATTACCAACTAAATTATGTCATCTTCCCTCAGAGAAAGCTAACGAACTAATCAATGTTTTATCACAGTCTCCCAGTGTGTTCCGTGATACTCCAGGGCTCACCTCATTGGCCGTGCATGACATAGATGTCGGGGATGCAGCACCCATCAAATTATCCCCATACCGTGTCTCACCACAGCGCAGGAGTATTCTGCAAGTTGAATTAGATTTCATGTTGTCCAATGCCATAATTACTAAAGCCTTAAGCCAGTGGAGTAGTCTGGTCACACTTGTGTCTAAGCCAGACGGGAGTTATAGATTTTGTATGGACTACAGACAAGTCAATGCTGTAACAAAGAATGATTCTTATCCACTGCCACGGATTGATGATTGTATTGACCAGATTGGCACTGCCAGTTTTATATGTAAAATTGACCTTATGAAAGGATATTGGCAAGTACCTCTAACACCCAGAGCAAGGGAGATTTCATGTTGTGTGGTAAACAATCAAGCCTTCTGTTGTGAAGTAATGCCTTATGGCCTGAAAAACGCTCCAGCTACCTTTCAGCGCCTCATGAATCAGGTGACTGAAGGGGTACCTGGGTGTGTGGTGTACATTGACGATATCCTTCTTTTTTCCCATACATGGGGAGAACATTTCAAACAAATCAGACTGCTTTTTGCTAACCTTGCTGAAGCAAATCTTGTAGTGAACTTAAAAGAGTGCACTTTCATTAAGAGTACTGTCCAATATCTTGGATATATAGTAGGACAGGGTCAGGTTGCACCTCCTCATGCTAAAGTTGAGTCAATTTCTAATTTCCCAACACCTACCAATAAGAAAGAAATCCAAAGATACTTAGGGATGATTGGATACTACAGGAGGTTTATTTTTAAATTGTCAAGGTTAACAGCACCTTTAACAGATCTTCTCCGAAAGGATGTGAAGTTTGAGTGGTCCTCCGATTGTGAGGAGGCTTTCAGTGCTACTAAATACATTCTCTCTAACTATTCTGTTCTCCGTGCCCCTGATTTCACCAGATCTTTCTCCCTAGCTGTTGATGCAAGTAATACTGCGGTCGGAGCAGTGTTACTCCAGGAGGATGACTGTAATGTACTGCATCCTGTTTGCTATTTTAGTAAAAATTAAATTCTGCTCAACGTAATTACTCTGTCATAGAAAAGGAGCTGTTAGCATTGATTTAGTCCCTCCAATATTTTGGTGTTTATGTTCAATCTGCCCCTGGTTCCATTACTATATATACTGACCATCACCCATTAAAGTTTTTGCACAAGTTCCAAAACAAGAATCAGAGACTGACACGGTGGAGCTTGTTGCTGCAGGAGTACGCCTTAGATGTCAAACACATCAAGAGGGTCCAGACTGTGTTGGCAGATTGTCTGTCAAGAGTCTGAAAATGTGTCCTATACTTTCCTCCTATTGAACTCTTTTCTAGCGGTGGAGGTATAACATCCGTACCGAACGGATTTCATGTGGCCAGACCAACCTGTTGAACGTGACTTTACAATTACCTCGTGGCAACAATTCGCCTTGCTTACGAGAGAGATAGAGAGAGAGAGAGAGAAACCAGCCAAGTTTGGGGGGAAACAACTGAACGAGGCAGAACCAGCCCCCTTCTCCCTACTGCCCCAACCACTCACAGGGCCTAGTTCACCTGCTTCTTGTCTGTGAATGGCTGACACCAGCAGCCTGTTTTATTGGTTTCGGCACCTGTTTCCTGCCTTCTGATTGGATAGCTTGGTCCGAGAAATTATATATAAGCCGGAGATTTGATAGTTAAAAGCAGTACATTTCTAGCTGGGGAACACGAGCAGTGTGGTGGGGAGACGAGACAGACTTCGAAAGGCTTGTATATTATTATGTGTTAAGTTGTGTCCCATAGTGACCTCTTACACGTTAGTTAGAGATTATTTGTGACTATTAACCCGTACAGCCCCAGCGACGCGTCTGACGCGTCGGCGATGTATGTAACGCACAGCCCCAGAGACGCGCCTGACGCGTCACCCTAATTGCGCCGACCGTAACCTCAGGTGTAGCCACTCAAAAGGGCTCAGATTTGTATGGGAACTGTATACGTATCCCACGCAACCGTGCCGATTGTTGAAAACTCTCAAAGTCCACGTGCGTGCGCGCGAGCGCGCAATAACCTGTTTTTTTGGGATAATTGCCTTCAATTTTTTACTCTTGTAAAATCCTTTTTCGGGGGCTCTGTAGGACCATTTTTTAAGCTTTTTGAGCGGTTTTTCGTGGTTTTTCCTTCATTCCTAACCCATTCGCTAGTGTTTCTGGAATAAAACCATTTTTTGAAAACCGGCCGGGTTCTGGTGCGCAAACATTTCAAAACTAGCCGGGGCTCCACGGGTTAATTAACCAGAGGTATGTCGAAAACATACACTCATTTGCTTTAAGATTTTGTGATTGGAGAAATCATATATGTTTAATTTACTTTGAGAAATCATATATGTTTAATTTACTTTGAGAAATCATATATGTTTAATTTACTTTGAGAAATCTTATAGGTTGGATCGGAGATTCCTATATGTTTAATTTAATTGGAGAGATATATATTTTGAATTTCTGTTTAATTTTGGTGATTAGAATTAATGTTTGATTCAGAGATGATTTGTGATTGAATATTCTACTTTACATATTAACGATTAACTAACTTGATGTAAAGCTATTGTCATTCATAATTAAGGATTAAGCCTTGTAAAAGTTAAATACTTACCTGACTATTATTCTTTAATTTGTACTTTAGTGAAATCAGAACGTATGCAAGACGATCCTGAAACTCTATCATAACTTTCATTGCTTATTATTTTGATTAATTGTAAAATGCCTTATTTTCGTTTATAAATATAATTCCCTTTTATATGTTACTTTATAATATTTCCTTACCATTTTTATTTAGTCAAATGCCTTTTAGTAATAAGAATAAATAAGATGAAATACTAAAGGAGAATAATAATAATAAACTAAGAATAAAGAGATAATATAAATAGTAAAACAATCTTCAGAGGGTTAACAAACTTAAATTAATTATATATAAAAAAAACTTAATACTTTATTGATAATCAAGATAATTTGAGATGTTCTAGTGTCTTAAAACTTTGCTTACATACCGAACTTTTGTATTCGTAATTAATATCCTCTTTCATATTAAAACATTCAATGTAACTTTAAATAGTTTACTGATTAAATATAATTGAAGTGTATCAGAGTATAAAGGATAACTGTCCCAACAACTGAGGGAAAGCAAGTGACAACAGAACTAACTTTAATATTTTACGTTCTTTTGGCCTTCAGCTGTTTTGCTACACTTTCACCTTAACTGTTCTATCTTTAATTATTTAGTTAACCACTTCTATATCAAGACACGTAACAATATATATATATATATACAAGGTGTCAACCAAATATAATGAATGGTAACAAAAATGTGTGTATGTGTATGTGTGTGTGGGTATATATATATATAATTATATATATATATATATATATATATATATATATATATATAAAAATATATATATATATATAAAAAATAAATAAAATAAAATAAATAAAATAAATAAATACCCGGTATATAAATAACATAAAAATATAATAATAATATAAATACTCTATTATGGGCCTTGGGCTTGCTCGGGACCTTGGGGCTGTTATATACTGTATATATATATATATATATATATATATATATATATATATATATATAATATATATACAGTATAATATATACTGTAATATAACTAAAATTCCATAGAGTACTTACCATACTTCCTGTAAGCATTCCTGTGACATCTTTGTGATTATAATGTATTTATTTCGTAGGCAGTATTTATTGATAAATATATTTGTCTTTCAAGCAAAAAATAGTGTAAAGTCATCAATTATATCTAGACAAAACTGCATCAATACTCAAGGGGTTAATCAAGATTCACTCTCCTCAGTCACCAAAAGTCACAAGTAACATCTTATATACATATATAATTCAAATTATTCACTAATCACTTTCACTGGGTAGATGAAACAATCCATGTCTACAGCTAGGCATGGTGGGCCAGAGGGAGGGAGCCAAGAATTTAAAGGTCCGGGACCCCGCCTCACAGTCAGGGGGCCGGGAAACTACTGACTTTACAAAGGCCCGGGCTCCTCAGAGAGGGACGCTATGGGGTTGCTAGATACTTCCTTTTTAACTTGCTGATGCCTAACTTACCAATCCATATTGCGTCAAAATCGAGTCATAAATTTATTTTTGGTGAATATTTCTAACTTACAGGTGGCATTATGACGCCATTGCATCATACGACCACTCTTGGAGGGGTGTTGTTATGACGCGATCGCGTCGTAAGAATGCGGGAGGGTTAACAATATATTTTGCCCAAAATTGTTCGTAATAACCGAATATTCAAGGTGGGTACTTGGCAATTTATACTCAGATGGAGAAAAAAGTTTATTGTAGTAGTTACTCAAGCGTATTTCAAACTAGACATTGTCTGGAACTGGAATGTTTATAGACGGTTGAATTATGTTGATTTTTCAGTAATGATCTGTTAGAGCTCTCTGTAACTTAACCCCTTAGCTCTGACGCATTTTAGCAGTTTATTTTGGCTATCATTAGACCGTTTTATGCAGCTTAGGAAGGATCTGTGGGTATTTAAAGGGTAAAGACTCTCTCAATCAACCCTCTGACTTCCATATACCCTTCCTAATCTGAATAAAAATAGTCTAATAATATCCAGAAAGTATTACAAGAAATGCGTATTGGAGCTTGAAAGGGTTAATATCCACTGAATTACGCATGAAGTATTATAAAGGCCACCCTTCTTTGGTGTTCTAGAACCAAACCACAAAATACCTATTTAAAATAATGTTACTATGCCTAGCGGAATCTAGATTAGGTGAATTATTGGATTGTCAGCTATAGATAAATTCTGAGATTAACAATTTCAGTCATGTTTTCCCACGACAGAAACTGTGGGAAGGTAAACTGGGGTGATGACAATCAGTGTGGGTAAACATTAGGGCCAGGGTGTCAGCCGTGGTGAGTCTACAAACGGAGTCAAGGCGGAGTCACACCAACAGTTTGTCCGGAGTTTTCTTTCGCCTGCTAGAATATATCAGTTTGTAGTTGCTGATTTGTTTTTTAATATACCGGATTTTCAAAGGATCGTCTCCAATTAAATATATCAATTGATTTAGTTGACCTTCCTGACAACATTTAATTTGTTTTCCAAAAAAACAGATGTTGCAATTTGATGCGCACTTTTAGGGGCAAAAAGGCGCATGATGCCACTTCAACTCGAAATATTTTCCAATAACGTTATAGACTGTTCACTGAAGCCAGATATCAAGAGCCGAAGAGTGAAATCTGTTGATTGAGTAATACTAATAAAGGTGGGAATGAGTAAATCAACATCTCTTCACAATTGCACTTAATTTGATTGAATATGGCACAGGGGAGGTTTGGTGGAGTGGTCTTGCCACTGTCCTGGTAATCCAAAGGTCCCGGGTTCAAATCCCGATGTATCAATGGGAAGATATTATTGGGATTGAATTTGTGCCGTACCTAGTATCAGTGCATTACCACAAGCCCACCGAAACGTCAATAAAATACCCTCATTGTTCCCTGATTAAATAGCACTGTATGAATATTCCCATATTCAAAATATGCTATAGGGGTGCAATGCCTGGTGAGTTATCTGCTCAACAGGTGGCGTTGTGTGTGTGTAAGTGTGAGAGTCCGAGTGTAGGGGGTGAGACAGTGAAGCACGGGAACGAGGTGGCTTCAGAGATGGGGTCGTTTCGGGCCATGAGTGAGCACCGTGCCTCATGTGAAGGCAAGATGGCAGGTGCTCGTTGTACTCTACGTGCTTCACATGTCTCACTCCCTAGACTGGAACAAGACCTCACGGGCTTCACTGTTCATTGTAAAGCGGTGAATGTTAAGGCTCTCAGCCTATGCCCGAGAGGAAGTAAGTTGGAATATAGAAAAAAAAAAAAAAAAAAAAAAAAAAAAAATGTCTTGTTCTATCAATGAGTTTCAATCAAAATTATTTGTTATGAAGATATTTGGGCATAAATCATATTGGTAAGTATCTGTCTTAGAAAATGCAATACAAAATAAAATACTCGGCATAGATCAGCGAAATTATATTCCATCAGATGGGTTCAGTCAAAATTATTACTCTATGAGCCGGTGGTGCCGTCAGCGTTATGATGGATCTATAGGGTACTATCACCTATTATTAGGAACTCTTATTAAAGTACATGTGTACTGAGTAAATTCCAAGAACCTAAAGAAAAGCAAGACAACAACGGTGTTAAATTCTCGTTGTGATTTATAACAGTTTCGCTGTTTCACTAAGTGGACAATATATGCTCAGTAACCAAAATAACTCTTATAACTTCCATGGCCAAACTACCTCTGCAAACTATGTCGGCCAATCATAATAGTCAAATGTGTTGCGTAAGTGAATGAGGTATAGTTACATGCCTTTCTGGTAACATTTTGAAGTTATTTAATATCCAGTAAAGGTAGATTAAACTGGCTAATGCGCACGCCCTAAGTATTGAATTGTTCTAAAATTACTGCCGAAGAAAGTGATCTATAGTGAGCTATAATATGAATGTCAACAAAGATTGATTGCAGGAGGTGTACGTGGTGTTGTCCTGGGGGGCGATGTGTGTTGAAGGTAGGCACACAAATTACTAGTCTTAAAGACAACAACATCAAATTTGATACAGTATTAACCTTTTCGTTGTGGCGGCTTCTATAGGGAAGCTTAAGCCCAGGTGGCTATTTTATCGCTAATCCCGCTCAATAGACGTCTCCCTAGCGCCCTCTCCCCATAGCCATGAGCCAATTGAAACGAGCTCCAATGGAAAGATTAAGTCGAATTTTCCGTATGTCAGTCATCATCGCCTCCATACCTCTTCACACCACCCAGGACAGTCAATCAATGCTTTGCTTGTTTCGTCGTTGAGCAGTCCACTATATATTATTTTCTCCTTCCCTTCCACTTGTGATAACCAGATGATAATTACAGTTATGTTATCATGTTTAGTGTTTACGAAACAGTGTGAAATGTTGAAATGAATATGAAATGAACCTCATATTTGTACCTGGTATATAGCTCACAATTACATGGAGAAGTGACCCTGTTCTCGTTGATTTTCAAATTCTAAAACACCTCTTCATTGTACGCACATTATCCCTCAACCAGTGCACTAAGCACACTGCTATCAGTATGGATAACAAGCTTAGAGCCTTCTTGAAGCATCTGACAACAAGCGGGATGGGTTGGTGCAACCAACTCAGCTGCTACTACCAGATTATTTATGTACATCGGCCGCAGTGTAGGTAATTTTTACCAAGAAAGTATTTATGTTGGCCGCAGTAAAAAAGTTAAAACCGCATCCTACCGTGAAATAACCATTAATGCCACCTTAACCAACTATGCCATTCAAAAACCAACGAATTGTCGTTTAATAATGTATATATGTGAATTTTAATGCAGATCGCATCTATTGATGTATTTAGTGTTGTAGTTGTAAAAATAATATGAATAAAATACACTAACTACAGACAAGCGTGAATTCAAGCTGGATGTTAAGATATTATTATGTTCCTTCCAACAACCAACTATACTCCTAAAATCGATTAATGAAATTTACAAACACATGTGGCAGTCCGTGGATTCGAATCCAGGATGCTCACACCGAAAATCAACACCTTATGCATCGCACCACGAAGACAGTTATATGTGTCCATCTTGGACTTTAACAAAAATGTCATGATACATTTTCAAAAAATAATCTGAAAATATACTAGAATTCATTGTGACACAGTGTCAACATTAAAATATAAAAAACAATACACACATACAAGAACAAAGCATTACAAAATTAACCAGCATACCCCAGTGGCCAACCTGTTAACAACGACCAATGCATTTTGCCGGTATAAAAAACTGATGTATCACATCTATGTATTTGTCTAATTATGTACTGTCGTATTTGTAAGTATATATGTACAGTCGGTCACCTTTCCGACTGGGCCATCTATGGTAATTTCGCTGAGAGTCTTTCGCTCTGATATTAGTAAGATCGCTCACTCCCCCCCACCCTGAAGCTGTTGCATATTATGTCTCATAGATGGCGTAGTTAGATTTGCGAGGGGGGCGGGGGGGGATTATGTAGGAAAATTTGGTTATTCAAAACAAACAAACAAACAAACAAAAATAGTGTATTAGCCCTTTGTACAATTTGATCATGGTCGATTTACATATTAATCTTATTTGATATACAGTATTTTACTATCATTTAACTTTTTACAAAGCAGTTTACAAACATTTACTGGCCATGAACCTTTGTTTATTTGGCCTATGCCTATTAACTCAAGATAATCGTATTCCGAAAGTAAATTAGTTGATGAACTACCGTAGGTATATATAATAAAGAAAATTACTACGGTATGTATTCTATGCCATCCAGGAAAATTGGTATGTCAAAAATTAAAATGAAGCTGGCAACCGTATTTTATGATTGATTGTATTAACGATCTATTGCACAGCTAGATAAGGACTGAAATACTCTGCATCATCAAACTTCCGTTACCTCACTGTAGACGTGTATGCTATTTTGACCTCTTTTGTCTCATGACAGAAAGTTGAAAATGGTATGGCTCAATTCCTCGCCACCCTAACACCTCTGAAAATGCCACACTTACAGCTGTTCAGGCATGCCAACATGTGTCACGATATCAATATATACCCTCTATCTTTACTGTCCTTAACAATATAATGGTTTTGACCCACCTGCGTTACCTTTCAATGCTAACAAATAACAGGTGCTTGATGTGCTTCTTGTGAAGTTGTTTTGATTAGAAAAATGTGCAGAATATAACTGTTGGTATGCCTGGAGACAATATATCCTCGTGACTTGCATTGGAAACCATTATTATAGTTATACTAATTAAAATGCAAAGGATTACTGTGGTAATTTGATTTGGAACTTTAATATATACTATATTCAAATATATATATATATCTGTTCTTACAACATAACTTATATGTATATTGTCACGGGCCTATAGGCTCTGACTGTACGGGTTCACTTCCACCATTCAAACGCATCAACCAGTCTGAGATCGGGGTCGGGGCTTCAAGCAACCAAACCAACAGAGGCCCGAAACTTCGCATCCCAATATCCTTCTTACTTCTATCCCTCTCATTTTGGTCGAGCAGAGTTTCGAAGTTTCACTCAATAAATATGTAATTCAAATTAAAGTTCAATGCTATCTCTGCTCATGAACACCAGGGGGTGGATGTTTCTTTTCTGGTCACATTAAAACTACCGTAGTCAATGACGGGGCGGGAATAATGAGTGGGGTCAGTGTTATCTTAGGCTTTCTCGGTGCAACGTTCTCGGGAATATCGCTTCCAGAAAGCGTTGTTGTAAAACTCCAGGAACTACCCCCCTTCGGTTTGACTACGGGAGATATCGTGACTATAACTTATATTTTAATTTTCTTTTTTGTTTTCATTTTGTATAAATTAAATATTTTGCATTAATATTAATTACCATTGTATTTGTTTTATTTTGTTTTATAACTTTAAATTATAATTATATAATACCTAATGGTTTTGTTATATTACTTAAATTTGATTTTATTATATTAACACAAATTGTGTATTCTTTTCTTATCCATATATATTTATACCCTAATGATTAAATGAAGTGAGGAAGATTAACCCTATATAATATCCAGAAGACTACTTTGAAGTCTGATTAAAATACGAGAACAACTCTTAAATTAAAATATCATCTTAGTAATAAATATTAAAATACGAGAACTAATCTTAAAGAGACTGTACTTTAATACAAGTACTAAATTAATAAAAGTACTTATCCATACTGAACACCCTTAAACTAAAGTTCAGTCTTTGTGTTCAACCTAAAGGTCACCCTCTAGACTCCTTCGGGGCCAAATCTTTAACTAAGCTAGTTCCACTAGTCTCTCCAAACTTTGGGTTGTAACATATATTTCTGACCTATAATTACTACACTATAACACGCCACAAGCATATGCAAACAAGCAGGCATGCACACACGCACGCATACGCAAACGCACATAATGGCTATTGTTATGTCCACCCACTATTACATGAGGTGTCACGCAATATATGCTTATGATATATATCTCCATTGCGTAGCATACATTTAGTAGTGTTGCTAAATAATGACTTTGCTAAGTGTTCCATGTGACAACCAAAAATAATTATATATAAAAAGCATATTCACTCCGATAATGCTTATTGAGGCACACAATATTCTGAGTGTGTGTGTGTGTGTGTGTGTGATTACCAATTATGCCAAGAGTAATGCTTAGGTGACGTAGTTTGTGTTTCCGAGGTTAGAGAGTGATGGTCGACCAATGACTATCACTGTTGTCAATTGCATGAAAATGTTATTAGTTGTCTGAGATTGCACTGCATATAAAAGAACAGATAATACTGTATTAGTTTAAAGAAATAGTACATTTTAAAAAATAACAAATGTAAGGTAGCTTTCTGAAGTCATAAGAGTAGGCGAAAATCTATACTATATCATTAATTATAGCATATTTATCCCCACGACTTATGTGACACCAAATGATAATATGGATTTTAAACAGTTTATATATAGGCCAATAGTAGATGCAAGTTATCAAATATGACAACATTCGATGGCGGGTCACGCAAGTATAATGTGTAACACAGAAGAAAAAAAGCAATGCCTTATATGGTGATAATGACGTTATATGTAGACTTATTTTACTCCATATCATTATATGTGTATCTGCCCTTTTGCAATCATATTTACAAGCAGCCTCGTAAGGATCAGTAGATCTGTTGTTGCTTGTTTTCCTTTGTACTTATTTGTTAAACGTGACATGTTGGGTACACTTATACAAATTGTGTCACAATCGTATGATAATAATCAGATTATTTCCTTGCTCTACCATGGGTCACACCTATCGATTACTTTACATAATCCGTGCCCGATCTATATTTATGAAAATGGACTGAAACTTGTATTTTGGCTAATTATTTTGCATTATGCTTATAATCCTGTTAACAATATATTTGTGTAGTGCATAACTTCACATTTTAGCATGATTCGTTGACATTCCTAATCTCTCGCACAAATATATATGGAGCAAATCGAAATCGCCAGGCTCCACATTGGTGAAATAAGGTTGGCTAATGTATGATGGCTACTGTCTGCATAACATGTAATTCTAAATAATTAAATATTATTCTGAAGTTATATACTTTTAACTATTTTGTATTGGCATATACAATAGATTTAATGATCATGGTAACGATTCATACAATAATGTAATTGTATTAAAGGTTGTACTACAAACTATTATTACATCTACCAAACTCAACATAACCACTCACATCCCTCTTTACAGAACGAAGACCCATTCATTCATACAGACTTACACTAATATATCGCTATCGCTCGCCAGGAAAAAATCGACACCTAAATGACACGAACAGAAAACTAATGGGGCTAGACTTGAGAAAGAAAGGGGAACAGAAAAAAGCCCCATCTCCCCTTAACCTCGTATAATTTAGCCGAGTACTATTGTAAACAGATTAGGTTCTCTGAGATAAGGTTATCGTAGGATAGGTTTAACCCCTTCTGTACCACGACGTCTTTTTCATTTTATTCTAGCTATATTTAGATGATGTTGTGAAGCTTAAGAAGGATCTGTGGTAGAATAAAGGGTTAATTGAGATAGTTCAAAGCCGCTTAATTGCTAGAGGGCCTTATTAAGCTGAAAAATATCGTCTAATAGTAGCTAGAAGAAAATAAAAAGACGTCGCCGGTACGAAAGGAGTTAAGACAGACTGAGTAGAACTATTAACACAATTATGTAATTTAGGTGGTCGCCACGTGTTAAGGATAACCGGTTTACGGATAAAGGAAACGGACATATTGATATTAGGGAATATTACATAGAAACACACGAAAAATATACGAGAGAATGGAAGTGAATTACATAATAATGACGAAATACGGTAGATACTCTTATAACTCTATACCTCTTACATTGAAGGCCTTCGATATGTCTAGCGCAATAGAAAAGGTCTCTCCGAAGTCCCGAAAGGAGGATGACCAGGAATTAGTAAGATATGAAAGAAGATCTCCAATAGAGCGACCCTTAAGGAAGCCATACTGGCGATCTGAGAGTAGATTATGAGAAGATAAATGCTTAAGAAATTTGGAAGTAAGAATAGTTTCAAAAAGTTTAGAGACACAAGAGATGAGAGCAATTGGACGATAGTTGGAGGATTGAGAATGGTCACCCTTCTTTGGGACAGGTTGAATGAGAGCAAACTTCCAGCAAGAAGGGAAGACGTTAGAGAAGAGACAGAGACAAAAGAGTTTGCCTAGGCAGGGAGTCGGCACGGAAGAACAGTTTTTGAGTACAACAGGAGGAACACCATTCGGACCATATGCCTTCTATGTACTAAGCCCATAGAGGATAGAAAGTACATCGTTAGAAGAGATTAGGATATTAGGCATAAGTAGGAGAGATGGGGGTGGAGAGGGATGAATAGCCCCGGAATCATCCAAGGTGGAGTTTTTAGCGAAAGTTTGAGCGAATAGTTCAGCTTTGTCAGAGGAAGAAGTGATTGTTGTTCCATCAGAGTGGAAAAGGGGAGGGAAAAACGAGGAAGAAAAATTGTCGGACAGGTTTTAGGCTAGATGCAAGAAAGCTTGGGAAGAGCTAGAGTTGGATAGTTCAGTGCATTTATTATTGATGAAAGAGTGTTTGAGAAGTCGAAGAACAGATTTGGCTTGATTCCGGGCAGAAACATAGGAAGAATGAGATTCTTGAGGTTTAAGGCGTCGGTACCGTTTAAATGCTTCCTCCTTATTGCAGACAGCAGTAGAAAAAGCATGAGTAAACCAAGAATTTGTGCACTAGTCAGAGAGAAAGAAAATGGAATGTATGCCTCCATGCCCGATAGGATTACCTCGGTAATGCGTTCAGCACTCTCCGAGGGTCCTCGGCCACAGAAGCAATATTCATTCCATGGGAAATCAAAGAAGTACTGCCAGAGAGCCTCCCAGTCGTCAGCGACAAAGTGCCACAAGCGCCGCCTGCTAAGAGGATCAGGTGGCTGTACTGGAGAGATAGGACAGATGACAGAGATAAGTTTATGGTCGGAGGAGCCCAAAGGAGAGAAAAGATCGACACTATAAGAAGAAGGGTTAGAAGTTAGAAACAAGTCAAGAATGTTGGGCCAATCTCCGAGGCGATCCGGGATACGGGTAGGTTGCTGAACCAACTGCTCTAGGTCATTTAGGATAGAAAAGACGTAGGCTTGTTCACCAAGTTGGTCAGTAGAATTAGAGGAGAGCCATTGGTGGTGATGAACGTTGAAATCTCCTAAAATGGAGATTCAGAGAAAGGAGAAATGGCTAGAATGTGTTCCATTTTAGAGTTTAGATAATCAAACCATTTGGGAAAGTCGGTAGAGTTAGGGGAAAGACAGATATCACATAAATATTTAATATGAGAATGACAGGAAAGTTTGAGCCAAAAAGTGGAGAATTCAGAGGAGCCACAATCGGAAATACGAGAGCAAGTGAGTTTGTTGTACAAGTATGCACAACATCTGCATTTGGCTTTGAAACTAGGATAGAGAAAGTAGGAGGATACAGAGAAGGGGCTGATGGCAGTTAACGGGGCGAACTCACGGCGGGGCTACTTCTCAAAGCGGGGCGAACTCGTTTCGGGGCGAATTCTCCAGTATGCCTCACAGTGCACTCGGTTTATGGTTACGCATATAGTTATTAATTATTATATAGGGTGACCGTCTCTTATCTAACTTATACATTTTACTGCACATAATATATAGCTACCCTTGCATAGACTTAATCATGATATATTTAACGTTAACATAGATATATCGGCATTTACCCCCCCCCCCCCCCCCACACACGCACTCACACACATACAGCTGCCACGTGGAATTGTGATATAATTATGGTATCTTCAGGCCTAGCGTGGTTGCTAAGTTTCAGTATATCTTAAATAGTTCCTACGCATGTTTTTCTCTTCCAGAAGCCAATAGGTATAAGTCATAACATGATTGGTTGTTAAAATATCGGTGGATATATCTTTTTCATGAGCTACCCTGGCAACCTGTAACACGCTGAGTTAGTTGCGAAAGATAATAATTGGTAGAAAGTGCGGTCCCTGTGACTCTCCAGCCAAACCACTATTCCTACACACACACAGAGAGAGAGAGAGAGAGAGAGAGAGAGAGAGAGAGATGGCGATGGCTAGAGCCATAACATATACTGATATGCGCGTACATGCAGTGAACATTAGTGTTTATCGAAACACAAGTGTGTGTGTGTGTGTGTGTGTCTTTGAAAGATCATATTAGCATTGTTGAAAAATTTTCCAGAGGTTAGGTTTGCTCAATCGTCTGTTACCCCCTTATCCCCGTACAGCCTCTTTCTCCGTACAGGGACACTGTTGTAAGCGTATCAGGTATTGTTCGCATATGAAAAATGCCTCTGAAAGGGTGCAGTCAAAGGCATGTAATCTCTACTCTTCTCCACCATATTGTCTACAATATCTCCACATTGTGAAAACTGCATGTATATTACTGTTATGCCATTATTATAATCAGTGTTCTTCACAGCTGTCCCAGCGTATACCTCTCACTCTGCAGAACAGAGTAGAGGGCCACCCGCTTCGTAACTTACTCCCACCACTTTTCTGCTCACCATTCAAAGCCAAAAGTTAACTTAAATTTCCCCGTAATTTTTCAGCTCAACAAGTAAGGTATGGAATTAACTCCGTAAATGTGTCTATCCCTCACCCTATGACTTTGTTTCAAGCTTTGCGTGTCCTGCAGTTACATTCCAGTGCACCTTGAATATGGTTCTGTACTAAGCATTCTTTTTCTGACTGGGGTAAGGGGGACAATAGGACGTCAAATTGTTTATAAGTAGTTTTGCCTCTTGTCTCTTTCATACGCAGAGAAACAATTTATTAGGTAAAGTGAAGTGGAGAACATCAAACCTTTGATTGTCATATCGAGGAATTGGGTTGCTTGTAATGGGAATTTGCATTACATAGGTGAAGTGGCTCTGCGGGTCATTTTGTCATATGTTTATATGAATATATAGAGTAAACATTACCGAATACTAATTATTATGATTAATAAATACTCTATCCACAGATATTAGAGTCAAGCTTTCGTGTATAAGTCTCTTCGATGTATTCGTCCATTTAGTTCGTCTCTCCCTTTCGCTCTCGCTCTCTCTCTGAACGGTTTACTTATATTTGCATTGCTATCCAAATGTATATGGTAATAACAAACACCTTTATCATACATATCAACATTGGGAAATGCAAACCACTAAAACTTCTCTGGGGCTACTTTGAAAGTATATAGCCTAGCGTTTTCCAATGACATTTTAGTAGGACCTATTTTTTCTTATAAGTTATAACGACTTTGAAGTTTGTAGCACTTATTTCCGAGCAAATCATTTATTTGTTTCTATTTAAGTAAGTTACCAGTTCTAAAGTCTGATATTTTTGTACTGTATTTTAGTCATATATATTTTTGTTCTTCTCCAAAGCCCCTTCTCAAACACAAAATACACATCTGGAGAATATCATAATTATATCAATATATATATAACAACACAATGCTACACATAATGCTGTATTTGAAGAAAAAGGCATGAGACAGAGAGGTATGAGGAGCCCCAAAACAAATGCCGCAAACTGACAATACGGGCCAGCCCGGGACCTCAACCAAAATTAAGAGACCAACATTAACCCAAAGAAGAGCAAATTAACATCAGCTAAGGAAAAGACTAATCTATAATGTGGATAGATATAGATAGATAGATACATAGATAGTGTGAGTGAATGAGTGAGAAAGAGCTGTCTTATTAAATAGATAGTGAATCTAGCAATCCCTACAAATTGCTTTGTAAACAATAATTACACATAAACATATATTTCTTAAAGGCAGATTTAACTAGCAAAAACTATGTACATCTTTATTAATATCAAGAGATAAAACAGTAACCATAACACTGGTGAAATCATTCACGTAACCCCCATCCCCCACCCTACATACTTCCAACTTTCCCTACACAATAACACCCCCCCCCCCCCCCCCTTCTCCGTGTAGCCCACCCCTCTCCTTCCCAGCAAATCTAATGACGCCATCTATGGGACATAATATGCAACAGATTCAGGGTAGGGGGGGGGGGGGGGAGTGAGCGATCTTAGTAATACCAGAGCGAAAGACTCAGCGAAATTGCTATTGGGTGGTCCAGTCGGAAAGGTGACCGACTGTACTATTGTGGACATAAGTCCTGCTACACCTGCCTGGCAGAGAATCGCGAATTGTGTTGGTAACATTGATAACCCCCCGCCCCCACTCCTTCCCCTCTCTACCACCCTCTCACAGCCAAACCTTCCCTTCTTCTTTCTCTCCTGTTTCACGTCTGTAAGCCCCTCCTCCTGGATTGTTTTCACCACTGTGACTTTAACCAAGGCCATGACTATAACCATAGGATGATAAATAGCACGATAACCTCTCTCTCCTTCCTTTCTATCATTTCTCCCTCTTATCATCGTATCTATGTATGTTTATGCATCTTTTCAAATCTTCTTCCTAAAATTAAATAACCTATCGTTAAAATAGCAATAGGTTACCTAGTTCATGTTCATATTTGCCAATTATTATAAACCCAGCTCAATATACAGTTTTATGATCCATTCGAATATGTAAGTACATTAACAATATAATGTTATCTAAGTCAGATACAATTGACACTTGAATATACTTTTACATTCTCATATTTCAATTAAGTTATGATTAATTAAGCCCATATATCCCAATATCTGGAGTAAGCATGTATTTTACTGTTAAAGTATAAATACAATACTGTTAAAAAAGATCACTGACCCACACATAAAATGGGTACTATTGTGGACATAAGTCCTGCTACACCTGCCCGGCAGAGAATCGCGAATTGTGTTGGTAACACTGCTATACACCCCCATCCCCCCACCCCACCTCCTCCCCGCCCCCACTCTTCCACCCTCTCTAAGCCAGGCTCTCTCTTCCTCTTTCTTTCTTGTTTCACGTCTACAAACTTCTCCCCCTGGATTGTTTCCCCTTCTTAAACTGCATAAACTCGTCTAATTATAGCCAGAATCGAATGTAATAAGACGTCATCGTGCTGAAGTTATTAACTAAGAGCACTATTAATATAACCTTATTTATAAACGGTGGTATATATTTGTAAACATTTTTTTCCCTAAATATTATTATACAGTTTGTAGCTACTACCTGTATACACTACCAATTTGCTTAATATCCAATATTTTTCAAATTCATGCTATGAAAAGTAAATGCAAGGTTTGGTTACATATTATAAAATACCGGTACCCTATTCTTTCTTCCACATGAAATGAATAGATAAAGATAGATAAAGTATATACACAATTTTCCCGTGTTCGTATATAACTTATACGCGAAGGGTGTCCATGTAGGGCCGAACCCGTTGTATACCAGGAAAAAAAAAGAAAAACAAGACAAAAATAACTCTTCGCTCTGGGTTTTATGTACGGTACTTAATCAGCTACCTGCTAAATAAGAACAAAATAAAGAAAACAATAGAGTTTTAGAGTCCTAAGCTAAAGTGTTTGTTGTGGTTTAACCATACACTAAATTCCCCAGGCAGTTTGTTTCAAAATTGATCAGTATAATAATATGATTCGGTGTGTAATTTGAGTTATAGGTTATTTATTAACATATTACGGACGTTCATTTCATTAAAACACATAATTGGAAGTAATGTATCAACAATTACAACAAAAACAATGTAACCTTGTGTCACCATTATAATTCATGGAAGTGATGGCGTGAGAGAAAACAATATGTGTGTGAAATGGTAGTAAATGAAGGAATATAAAGATAAAACAGATTCTACTTGTCAATTTATTATTCGTATTTGTGTCTGTAAATATCATAATCATTCATTTGAGAGCTTGTTTCGCATCACTTAAGCTACTTCACTCGTGATTAATATAGATATAGAACTATTATGTCTATAGTGTATTAACTGTTAAAAACATATAGTTTACATGAACATTTATTAACCGAATAATCCACTTTAATGTATCCTGTTCTCGTGTTCCCAGCTGTTGACCATATTGCCCCACACAGATTACATGGAATTTAAGTCTGATGACTTGTGACTTACTCGGCTAGATTCCTTTAGGATCGTGAATGCATTTGTGTTCTGGCTATAATTTGGCAATTCTATTCTGATTAGGAAGGGTATATGTAAATCAGAAGGTTAATTGGTATAATCTTTGCCCTTTTAATTCCCAAGGATCTTTCTTATGCTGTATAAAATCGTCTAAAAGGAGCCACAATAAACTATCTATATGCGTCATGAACCTCAAGGGGTAAATGGTGTCGCAAGAAAAAACAGAGAATATCCTCCTGTCGGAGGCAATATTCAAATTCTAAACATTTTAGCTCTGTGTTCAACACTTAATACCTCTACCACACATATACACATGTAAATAGGTAGTGACGCTAGTGCTCCCTTGCTTGTGTTTACTGTATGATATCTACGTTATTTAGGTGTTCTATGTGATATTTTATAGGTCTTAAGGTTCGGATATCACTTATAACGTTATCATTAGAATTACTAAGACTTATCTAGTTTAATGAATATATATGAAATTATACACATAAGTTTAATTAATTCAAATAATAATGTGATAATCAAGAGTGATATCCAACCCTTAAGAGCAATGAAGTATCACAGGGAACACATAAATAACGCAGATATAATACCTTAAGCACAAGCAAGAGATGAAAATATGCCGTCGCTACCTATTGTTATGTGTAATAAGTGAAGCAGGGCCTGTGATTGGCTATAAGAAGTGAGGGCCAAGTCAGTCAGTCATCATATCTTGCTTACATTTTGGGTTTATCATTTATTTATCTCGCTTGTGTTTACTGTATGATGTATATTTTATTAATGTGTTTAATGTGATATATCATGGCTCTTAAGATTCGAATAACACTGTAGATTGTTAAGTAATCATTACAGTTATTAACACGTGTCTAGTATAATGAATGAATATAGAGTAATAAAGATAATAATACAGACATTATCAGTGCTGCGACTCTTCAGGGCCAGTGAGCTATATGGTATTGATAAGATAGGGATTCATGAACGTCGATACACCCACCAATTAGGTGCCAGAGGCATGGTTCGAGTGAATGGAAAATAGCTATGTTTATAAGTTTTTATTCAATTAAGGAAGGAAGTGTAACACTTAAAGGCTTTATACTAGCTCAATCAGTTCTTCTAAATACCACAGATCCTTCCTTATCTGCACAAAATTGTGGAAATATAGCTGTAATAAAACTAAACACAACCACGGTATGGAAGGGGTTAATCTCGGAGGGAGCAGTGTTTGCTGAGGCAGTTGAAAGACGCCACATCTCCTAAAGTGAGAAAATAACATACAATATTGTGTAATGTAATGTCACAGTAATGTGTTTGGCCGTGTGTTTGAGTTCACTAGTTACAACATATGAATAGATAAGTGTGAGCTACTGTAGTTAACCCCTTAAACACGATTACGTTATTTTCATCATATTTTGGTTACCATTAGACAAATTGTTTTATCTTTAATATACTTGTAGGATCCAAAGGGGTAAATAAGATCTCAATAGACTTTCTGAATAACATAGGTCTGAAGGGGTTAAGGGGAGGTGGGTTGACAGGCGAATTTATAAATTTTAATATTGTATGTGTCAATTATCTCTTTTACTAATATATAAGATTTAACAGTGAAATACATGCTTACTCTAAACAGTGGGATATGTGGCTTTAGATAATTATAATTGAATTGAAATATGATAATGCAAAAGTAAATTAAAGTCTCAGTTGTAATTGACTTAAATAACGTATATAGTTAAAAACTTCCATATTCGAATGAATGATCAAACTTTATACTTTGTTAGGTTTATATAAAATTATAAATATAAATATGAAGTATGTAACGATATGATACTTCATATTAGTTAGAAGATTAGGAAAACATTCCTAAAAATACAATGATTTGATAAGAGAGGGAGAAATAAAGAGCGGCTTATAGGCGTGAACAAGAACGAAAGCAGTAGCGAGGGAAGGAGGGGCTTGGCTGAGAGAGGGTGGTAGAGTGGGGATGGAGTGGGGTGACAGGGGGGGGGGGGGGGGTATAGCAATGTTACCAACACAATTCGCAATTCCCTGTCCGGCCGGTGTAGCAGGACTTATGTCCACAATAGTACCTTGATTCAATGCATAGAATATTAAAAGTTGAAAATATATGGTTACGTGTGTATTCTCAATACAGTATTCGACACTAATCTATTCATATTTCGTAACTAGTCAACGTAAACACACGGCCACACACATTAATGTAACATTACATTTCACATAGTTGCATGTTATTTTCTTACTTGAGGAGATTTGGCGTCTTTCAACTGCCTCAGCAAGCGCTGCTCCCTCCGAGATTAACCCTTTCCGTACCAGGGTTCCGTTTATTTTGTATTTAGCTATATTTATGCAATTGTATGCAGTTAATGAAGGATCTGTGGTATTAAGAAGGGTTAATTGAAATGGTATAAAGACGTTAACTGTTACACTTCCTTCTTTTACTGAATAATAATGTTAATACATAACTATATTTCATTCACTGGAGAGGGTGAGATTAAAGTGTTGGGCGAGGCCACCTGTAAGTGGTGAAGTGAGTACTATGGTTCTCCCTCCTTCCGAGTGGATAGATGGACCCAAGAGAGTTGGTCTGGTTCTTCTTGTCCCTTCGATTAACATAAACAAATACATAAGTGCAGTTCAGTCAAATATAATATTGGATTGCATGTATGTAAATTTACACCAAATTAATTTCGACTCTGTTTCATCATAACGTTGAGGCAAAATGGCAATATATGGTATGACATTTGGTATATTAAATATGGCAGTTAACACGAATTAGTAAGTCGAGCATAAGGCGGTAGAAATGTGTAAGACAAAACGGACCATAATTCCTTAAACATGACAAATTTATAGAAATATTATTTATATGTCTTTATTAATCACGTGTGAAGTAGCTTAAGGGATATCGTTCTGTTGCAGGTGAATGTCTATATCATAGAGCAGAGGACCTTTGTGAATCTTAGCTAGGCCATAAATAGACATTTTAGTAACCCTTTTGGTACCGGGAACATCTCCTATATATTTCACTATGGCTATATTCAGCCTATTATATGTAGATAAGAAAGGGGCTGTGGTAGCTATGGTGTTAATTGCGATAGTATGTAGCATTTCAAATAGTAGACGCCCTTCTTTAGCTTAATACAATCGTCTAATATTTGCCAGAATAATATTATGATGAAAACAATATCGCCGGTACTAAATGAGTTAAACCTGATAATCGTAGCGTTAATTGGATGGGAAGAATCATTTCCATACCATTTTAATAAAACACCAACCAACGAAACTAATACAAGCACCAACAACCTAATGATTCATGAAGTAGGATATAAATGTAATGGTTAAGGAATCTTGTAAATACTGAAAAAGTGGGAATTCACCTAATGTAAATAAGATTATTGTTGTCCCTTTATTACTTTACATAATATGTAATGTCCAATTATTTAATAGGTGTTTCAACATAATTGCTATTGGGTTAAACAGATCATACAATAAAACATTGAATTATTATTTATTGTAATGATAATTAAATTAGGCTGTCCTCCAAAGAGATTAGATTTACACTGGAGTGGTAGAGGTATTGTTAAAAACGCAGAGGAAATGTTTTGCGTTTGATTATCGTCTTGTCCAACAATACGAGTACCGGTAAAGTTTTTGTTTTCCTATGCCACACGTCATTAAACAAAGAACACTATTGATATAGCCTTATGATTGATTATAGCTTACGGTGGCATTTATTTGTAAAAAAAAAATCCTAAATATTATTATATTTTTTGTAGCTATTAGCTGTACACACCATCAATTTGCTGAATATATCTCTCAATCCAATATTTCTCAAATTCATGCTGTGAAAAGTAAATGCGAGGATGAGTTACACATTATACAGTATAATACCAGTACCATTTTCTTTCTTCCACGTGCAATTAATTAATATAGATAGATATATACACAATTTTCACGTGTTCGTATATAGCTTATACGCGAAGAGTGTCCATGTAGGGCCGAACCTGTTGTATACCAGGATAAACAAAAATATATATAAATAAAAGACCAAGAAAATTTATAAAATATATAAAATAACTTCTTCGCTCTGGGCTTTATTTACGGTACTTAAGAGGGAAAAAACGTTTTAGAGAGTCCTAAGCCGAAGTGTTTGTTGTTGTTTCACCATACTGTATACTAAGTTCCCCAGGCAGTTTGTTTCAAAATGTATTATTATAATATGATGCAGTGTAGATATTGTGTATTTGAATTATAGGTTATTTGTTAACAAATTATGGACGTGCACTTCATTAAAACACATAATTGGAAGTAATATATGAACAATTACAACAGAGACAATGTAACCTTGTGTCACCATTATAATTAATGGAGGTGATGGCGTGAGTGAAAACAAATGTGTGTGTGAAATGGTATATTGTAAATGAAGGAATATAAATATGACACAGATTCTACTTGTCAATTTATTATAAGTATTTGTGTCTGTAACTATCATAATAATACATTTGATAGATTGTCCTGCATCATTTAAGCTACTTCAATCGTGATTACTATAGATATCGAAATATTTCTTTAATTTAAACACTGTTAACAAATTATAGATTACATCCCAAAGGTTCTTCTTACGCTGTATACAATCGTCTAAAAAAGGTCACCATAAACTGTCAAAATGCATTATGAATCTCAAGGGGTAAATGGTGTTGCAAGGAAAACCCAAGAATATCCTCCTCCTGTCGGAGGCAATATCCAAACTCGAAACAGTTTAGCTCTGTATTGAACACTTAATACCTCTACCACACATTTACACATTTAAATAGGCAGTGACGGTATTTCTTCCCTTGCTTGTGTTTACTGTATGATATCTACGTTATAGATGTGTTCTATGTGATATTTTATAGCTCTTAAGTTAAGGTTTGGATATAAATGATCACATTAGCATTATAATTACTATGACTTATCTAGTTTGATGAACAAATATGGAATAATAAAGATAAGTTTAATTAATTCAAATAATAATGTGATAATCTAGAGTGATGTCCAAACCTTAAGAGCAATACACTATTACAAGGAACACACAAATCACGCAGATATAACACCGTAAACACAAGCAAGATATCAAATGCCGTCGTTGCCTATCTTTTTATTATTGTGAGTAATAAGTGAAGCAAGGCCTGTGATTAGCTCTAAGCCGCGTGGGCCAAGTCAGTCGGTATTCATCTTGCTTACTTTTTGGGTTTATCACATCTTTACTTCGGTTGTGTATACTGTGTGCTATATATGTGATAAATGTGTATTACTGTAATATATCGTGACTCTAAATATTTGGATATTACTTTATATTGTTAAGTAATCATTAACATTATTAAACCGTGTCAAGTATAATGAATGAATATAAAATAATAAAGATAATAATACAGAAATTAGCAGTTCTGCGACTCTTCTGGGCCAGTGAGCTACGGTATTGATAAGATGGGAAATCATGAACGTTGATACAAACACCAACTAGGAGCTAGATATATGGTTCGAGTGAATGGATAATAGCTACATTTATAAGTTTGTATTCAATTAAGGAAGGAAATGTAACTATTAAAAGGCTTCATACTAGCTCAATTAATTCTTCTAAACACCACAAATCCTTGCTTATCTGCACAACATTGTGTAAATATAGCTGCAATAAAACAAAACACAACCCCGATAAGGAAGGGGTTAATCTCGGAGGGAGCCGTGTTCGTTGAGGCAGTTGAAAGACACCAAATCTCTTCAAGTAAGAAAATAACATGCAAGTTTGTGTAATGTAATGTCACATTAATGTGTGTGGCCGTGTGTTTGAGTTGACTAGTTACGAAATATGAATAGATTAGTGTGAGCTACCGTAGTTAAGGGGGAGGTTGGTTGACAGGCGAGTATTGAGAATACACACGTAACCATATATTTATAACTCTTAATATTCAATTAATTTAATATAGGAACCCATTTTATGTGTCCATTATTTCATTCAATAATATATACACTTTGACAGTGAAATGCATGCTTACTCCAAACAGTGGGATATATTATGGGCTTAGATAATTATAACTGAATTGAAATATGATAATGCAAAATTAAATGAAAGGTTCAGTTGTATTTGACTTGAAAACATATTGTTTATAAACTTCCATGTTCGAATAGATTATCAAACTTTATATTGTGTTAGGTTTGTATATAATGGCAAATATACAATATACAGTATATGAAGTATGTAACGATATGATATATAATTTTTGGAAGAAGATTTGGAAAAATACAATGATTTGATGAGAGAGGGAGAAATAAAGAACGGCTTATAGACGTGAACAAGAAGGAAAGAAGTAGAGGGGGAAGGGAGGGCTTGACTGAAAGTGTGGTATAGTGGGGATGGAGTGGGGGGACGGGGGGGGTATCAATGTTGCCAACACAATTCGCGGATCCCTCTCAGGCAGGTGTAGCAGGACTTATGTCCACAATAGTACATGAGTATGTTCTTAATAATTATACCTGTCAGAATTTGATTTGCATTTTACGTTTTTTCGTATGAATGTTTTGTTAAATTTTGGTAAGTGTGTACGTAGATGTAAGCATGTGTTCGCATATATGCATGTAGTCTATACATATAGTTTAAGGGGTAAATATACTGATCAACAAAAACGGTATATACTGTTATACCGGGTTATAATACAACCTAGCTTAGTTCTGGGTCTTCACTCAAATCCACCTATGGACTTTTAGACTCAATATTCTCTCAACATGGTCACGTCGAACACGTTCTTATTCACAAATTAGGTACTCAATCAGGTTAAGATGACACAATAAATACACACTGGTAATTATACACTCTTATTTATTCCATGGGCATATAGGTATGGTTGAATACTCCTTGACTATTATGAGGGAATAGCAAGGAATGTAGAGGCATAGATAGACACAAATGACAGGTACTTTGCACATATAAATAGGCCGACAGTGTGGAGAGATGATTACTGTACTACTATAAAGAATAGCCAGTGATCAAGTACTAATGGGTATCACACACTAAGGTCGGGCAAGAACGTACAATGAACATAAATCAAAGGATAATATTATAATGGAAGTATGCAATGATAATCAGACAAACATACACATAGATAAAACCCTTGATAATAATATATATGAGAGTCGAGCATCTAATGTGAATTATTCTGAATAAGTTTCGGGCAGGTTGAACGAAATTTATGACTGCGCGTCAATAAGGTAGGGCAGAACAAAAGGGAAAGGAGTACAAAGGAAATCAAGCAACAACAGGTCTAGTGACCCTTCTAGGCTGCTTGTCCTCCAAAACACTGAGAATCAAGTGTTCAAACAGTGGTTTAGAGTGGGTAAGGGAACATTGGAAAGGGAACTACTGCCCTGGAACTAATGTCCGTGGCAGGATTAGGAAGTTAGTAGGGGACAGATGGGTTAGTAACTGAGGGGGGGCTAAAGGGAATGAGGGGGTGCTGGGAAGACGCTCGCTCGTAGATGGTGGGGAGCGAAGGGGGGAGGTTTAAAGGGCTCACGCACGCGGATTATTTTTGGCTAGGTAAGTCGCTCAGGTCATATGTTTGACTGCGATTATCAAAATAGTAAGTATAGTTAGTGCTATATTATTCTGATGAAGGGGGGAAATGTATTGAACTTCATAGGGGAGGGGAAGTGAATTATTTTACCATTAATGATATACTTAAATTAGCAGGCGAGACTTTATATCATGAGCAAACGATTAATTACTTCTTATATGCAAAGATAATCTCAAGGGTCGAGGAATTCAGATTTAATGATTTACATCTACTGAAGTATGCTCGAAGGTTGGAATTAACCTAACTGAAACAGGCAATAGTTTGATCACAGTAGATTAGAGAACACGTCAATAAATCAGCGTATACGAGTAGTGACAATAAGACTACAAGGTAAATATGGCGTACACGACGAAGTTGTACTTAGATGGAAATACCTGATAAGGTATGATGGAGGTCTGAACTGATTAGCAGATTCCTATATGGAATACAGAACAATTGGCGTTGTATTCGAGTTGGTGAATAATTAGACAATAGATCTACACAGAAACTAGAATTCCTAGACGAGTAGGATCGAAATTATGTATTTCATAAGAGAATTAACTAATAAGTTATTCACAAATTACACTATTAACGCACATCAAATTAAGGCGTCATAGGGGGGGGGGGGACTGAGTTCAAAAATAGGTATGAAATTAAGCGTAGGTACTAGGTAAAAGTGAGGGTGTTAGAAGGGAATAAATTCACATTATACACTTCAGCTTCAACTTGGTACACACATAAAATAGAATGGACATACACAATAAAAATCTGTGAGTATTCGGCTTGATTATGAATTTACACTATTATGTAACGTATGCATAGAATGAATGTGGATTATGAATTTAGTAGATAAATTAACACTAGATCTTGGGCACAGATCTACACAAGTTTTAATCTGGTTACTACAGGATTAATGCATACTCAATAAATGAAGGATCTTAGGCACAGATCAAGCACCGAGATTAACATTGAATATTCACATATTTTTACCTTACCTTCACATCAATAATCACAACGTAAGATACTCAGAGACACTTCGAGGGAGCTGGGGGGTGGGTGGTTTGGGGGGTTTGAGGTTCGAAAACAAGTTCTGGTCGACGTAGAGCGTAGGTTCGCCTGGCCAGACTTCAGGGCTGCTTCGCACCGTCAGGAATTCCACGTCCAGATGTCAGAGGCACACAACAGGGTTGGTTGTAGGCTCGAGGGGGAGGGGAATGCAGTTGCCACTT